>ML798679.1:83461-105742 GCA_009831015.1 Picea engelmannii | reverse complement strand
ATAGTGGTTAATGCTTCAATTGTCAATGACTATCAATATGTAATACACATGAGCATAAATAATAGTAATTATTGACAAAGTCAATGATTGCAATAAAGGCTATGGCTTATAATATTACTTCTTCAATAAATACAAAATGATATGGCATCAATATAGATAATCAACCCTTGAATTAACACAACGCTTTAGATATCATTAAATGATCACATATGACAGACTTGCTGCGTCACTATACTAGAGGTGACGTCAGCCTAGTTCTAGGGTTAGTTTGATAGGCAAAGAGGTGGACGTTTTGCAAATTAGCCAATGAAAATAATCAACACTTCAATGTCTATTGTTGGATGACTAAGCCACAATGTTTTATATCAAGCAAGAGCTAAAAGGAGGCATGACATCAAGATGTTAGGGTTTGAAATTTAAGAAGTTTAAAAGTGTTGCTTTGACACAAGAATCTCAATGTTGGAGTTCTAGACTAGTGCCTTAGGGTATAATGGAGTCAAGGAGCAAGGCTAAAGTCTCGGGGGAATCTAAATTTAAGGACAAGAGGATTAGGATTTCTAGTGCTGCAATGGCAGGGCCACAAAGTCAAAACCCTAAGGGGAGGAGGCTTATTCTGGTGTTGCTTAAGAAATGCCTCATGCTCCTCCCTCTTTCCTTAAAAATCCTTGACAAAAACGGCTAGCTTCAAAACATAAATCTAGGGCTGAAAAGTGTTGCAACGACAAGGCCTTTCAAACCCTAAAGGTCAAAACCCTAGGTATAAACTCAATTAGGCCTAGGACGTCTTCCTTCTTCAATCTATGTTTCAAAACTAACTCAGAAAAAGGGGAATTAGTGTAGCAACGACTAGGCTAAATTCTCCTTTATCAATGGCTAAAATAAGTCTTCTATCATGGGGACATGAAGCAAGGACCTACTTGTGTGCTTGCTACCTAAGGTTTCAATGATTAAGCAAAATAAGAACAATGTAACCATAAATGTAAGAGATTTAGCCTACAACCATTCAATTAAGAAGTTTTGCATGAGAAATACACTTACAAACCAATGAAATCCTTATCAAACCCTAGTTGTAAACCTTCCAATGATAGAAAACACCATAAACATGCCAAGAATGATTCTCCACAAGAGTTGCGCCTCAACTCCAAGAGCAAATACCAAGACAAAAGACTAAAAATGATCCTCTCACAAGACAGTGAGTTGTGTTATGTTCAAAATGAGGCTCAACGTCCTCTATTTATACCAATCTTATAACCTTTAATTACAAAAATAGGTCATTCAAACAGCCGACAAGGCTGACTAACAATAATTACATTATTTGTCACATTAAATGCTAAAAATATCACAATATGAGCTCAAAAGGAGACATCAGGCCCCTCTGAGGGAGACGTTGCCCCTTTTTGGGCAAGATCAACATCCAAAAGGAAAAACGTTGGCCCTTCTAGGGCCTCTGCAAGCTGCCACACGTGCCAAATGATCCCAGCACACTGCCACATGCTCCAGAAAATGTCCAGCCTGCCCTGGGTGGCATCCTGTCCATCAAAAGCAATCGTCCCGTCTGCAGTGGGTGATCCCCCCTAGGTCGGGCTCTGCCATGGTGTCCTGGTGGAACGTCCTTCTGTCTTCTTCATGAAATGGCTCATCATGATGTTGTCCTGCCTCTGCCATCCCGACAACCATCTGATGGGCTCTTCAGCCCCTTGGAGGTTCGAACTAATCATATCCCCATGTGTATCGGTCCACTGGTACCTGTCCGTTGGGCATGGTCCTGCACATCAAAGACTACGCCCTCCATGGGATCATCAGTCCTCGGGATCATAGCAATGTAAATCATATTTCATCATTAAATTTATCAAATACATGCACGAAATCCCTATCATATCATCTAAGAGCTCAAAGACATTACACAGATCTACTATACAAAGCTGAAGAAATCGACAGAATAACCTATTGGGCTAATACCCACAAGATAAGGAAAGTTTCCTCAGAAGATCATTCAAGCCATGTTTAATGAGGTGATATGGTTTAGGGATGTCCCGTCATAGTAAGACCAAGGGCAAGTGTTGTCTGCGGGTGCCTTTGTAGGAGGCGAGCTGTACCCATCATAGATGCATTTTTTCCAAGCCTTTTATTGCCTTTATTTTTCTTTTATTTCTTTTCTTTATTTTTTACTTCAAGTTCTGACCAGAGGACACTTCCTTGGCGTGGTGACCAGAGCTGACAGTGTTACCCACTAGTATCTTCACAGAGATGATAAGGCTGGCTCGTGATGAGACCCCCTTTCCCTTGGCCATGCAACCAAAGGTCACTGCCCTGGCATGGTGACCGGATGATGGCAATGTCATACTGCTGGATACCTATGAACATAATGGGCTGGCTCGTGATGAGACCTCCCATCCTCTTGGTTAGGTATTGTTTTATTATTTTCTTAGGGTCCCTTTAGTTTCTTATCGAGAGGCTTTTTATTGCCTTCTCGAGGATCCCCCGGGCGAAGCATCTCTAGGTTTTATCTCCTATGGATTTTATCTTTTACCAGCTGCTTTTACCCCCTGGGCCTTTAGCCCCTTCTTCCCACAAGATAAAGTGTAACCCTCAAAAGGTCATCCTAATGGCCGGACTAGGGGAATGGGATGGATGTGCGGGAGATAAGATGTAAAATGATAAAATGGTGGGAGCGGACGATGGCTCTGCAAATCCTCCTTGGTGGCTAACCAAAACCCATGAATATCGGCTTCCTAAGTCACCCCACCAATTACCCCAACAATGGTCAAGTGGATTAGTGTAACATCCAAGCAGTCATCAGAAATGAAAGGAACCTAATGCATATATAACAAGGTTATAACAACCAAACATGACACATACCATGATACCTTGGACCAATTACCTCATGGAGCAAGAGTCCTCTCCGATGCAAGTCCAAGCCGATGGTGATGGAAGCTGCTGCTGCTGACAGGACAAGTCTGGCAAAGAAGAAAGATGGGCCCTCTAGGGCCATGCTCGGGTCAATCTTGCTCTCGGCACTTCGTGTCTAGGACCTGTGGGCCTCGAGACATGATCTCCTAGTTATCCCTAGATATCAGGGATAACAATGCTCACCATAATACTGACTTGTATCTCATGGAGCAAGGCCCACTGCCTTTCAGAAGCCAACTGGCATGGTGGATGCCATCTGCAAATATGTGACCATCAAAGGTGGTGAGTGGGGTTTCCATCTTGTGCAAAAGGGTGTTGTTGGTCATGTAGGTTGTCAACAATCCATATCTACAACCTGAGGGCCTCGAGACATAATCTTTCAGTGGTGAAAGATTCCACCCTAGCCAACCTAAGGGAAGAATCATACAGATTCTTCATTGCATTCATTCGTTTGAAGGTATTTTTTTTAAATTCCAGAGTTTTGTGGACAAAAGGAGATCAATCCATCAATTGTAGTAGTGGGTGGCTAGAAGAGGGCGCAGGATTGGTAAGGGAGGCACACTGGATGAGAGGAGGGCATATTCTCTTATGTAGGATTGAGTTGTCTTAGGATTTAGGGCACAACTGTGAATATGGGTCATTTTATGGGAGTGGAGGACGATCTCATTTGGTAGAGGGGCGCCATCTCTTGGTAGGGATGTATATGGCATGAAGGAGGCGTTGCCTATTTGGAGAGGTCGATTTATCATTAAGGAAACCGAGTTTGATTGAATGGAAGGCCAAGCTCCTTGCTAGTTCTACTATAGCTAGGCTGATTTTTTGTATTGGAGGGAGGTCATATTCATGTTGGGACTGAATCTTTACTGTGGGTCGAATTTCTTTGAGGAGGAGGGATGATTTACCATTGTGGAGGGCGCACCTTTGAGGCTGGGGGAATTATTTTCTATGTGGTTGTGTTTCCAATAGAGAGGATCGATTTGGCCTTGCATGAAGTCGATCCACTTGAGGCAGGGTTCCATTCTGTGTAGAGTTTGTTGCTGTGCAGTTTGGGCATTCTTCTTGTGTGTGGGGAGATGTTTTCTATCATAATAAATCCCTGCTATAACATGTCAGAAGTATTTAAATAAATATCGGGGTTTATTTGGAATTCTCATTGTTGGTTATGTTGATGTAAATGTGGTATCCTGTAGTATCTTGTTGTAATAAATTTTGTATGCAATATGGATTATGTGTGGTAAACAATTTCTCAACCATTCCTTGAAAGAAATACATGAACATAAACCAAACAACAATCATAAAATATAACCACAGTGACTGTGGTTGCTCTAAGGGGGGTTTAGAGTATGACTACAAGTATTTGGCAAAATACTTGCATAAAAAAAAACTACAGTAAACAGTGGGAAGGTTTACTATGAATATTAGGCATATCCATCAACTATTTGACAAAACTCCAAGGTCATAGATCTTTCAAAATCTTACAACCTTATTCAGAACTTCTATGTCTAAATAGTTGGTACATTTAAACAGGACTAGCACGTGTGATGAAGAGCAGTGAGTCATGCAGTGACTCAAACCCCTCAAACAATGGTTCTCACATCCTTAAATACCTTGGAGAATGGATAGATGGTCTTGGTTTTGAGTAGGCTGGTCATTATGCCACATGCATGGGCTGGAATCCCACAGACTGGGTAGAGCACCCCAGAGATTTTGTGCATAGAGGAGGGAGGACGTTGCCTTTGGAGGCACCTTGGCATCACCTGGAGATGAGATTGCACCCCGCTTGCACTAGGACGTGGGCTTTGGAGGCCCATGACATCACACTCTAGCTTTGATGTCACCCTTGTAGCCTTGACTTCACGCTTGGAGGCTAGGGATTTGATGGATCTTGAGGTTGCTTGATGTGGTATGGGTGAGGAGACACACCCTTGAGCATTTGAGGCATGACGGGTGGCCTTTGAAGGCCTAATGATTCACCTTGGAGGCATTACATCACCCTCCTAGGGCATGACGTCACCCTTCTAGGGTTTATTTTGTGTATTATTCATATTTGCACATTTTAGAGAAAAATCAAATGGTTCGACCCTCCTTTTATTATGGACAAATTATATTTGCAAGGTCTCTTATAAATAAGAGACCTTGGCAATCATTTTTACACAACTCATTCTCCTCACACAAGAGGATTGGATCTGAAATTTTCGCCCTATTGGTAGCACTCTTGGAGGACTACTTGTGGATGTTTCTTGGTGGAATTTTTTGCAGCTAGGGTTTGTGCTTGGTCTTATCTTGGTGAAGTAAGTAAAATCTGCAATTTCTTTCATGTGTTGAATGTTTATGGTATATTTTACTTGTTCATATTGAATTTATATCTCTTGTGTAAACTCTAGGAGAGGAGCATAAGGTGTTTCCTCCTCTCTCTATATCATTTCATCCATTAATTGTTAAAAACATCTTGTCTAGGGTCAACTCCTAAATCCCTAAAGTGCTAGCACTTTAGGAGTTTGGTTCTAGAATCTTGTTGCTATTAGTTTAAAGAATCTAAGAAGGAAGAGAACTCGCTAGGGCCCAAAAGAACTTGCTCTCTAGCAAAGTTATCTCTCAAGGTTTTGAAGTTTAAGGCTTTAAGGTGCTAGCACCTTAAACTTCATTCCATTGTCCTTAGACACTATTATCATCATTTCTCCAAGTGTTTATTGCTGTTGTAAATGACTCGATAGCCCAAAAGGAATTAGTTCACTTGCTCTCTTGTGGAGGAATTTGATGAAACAAACTCTCAAACTCCATTGTCTAAAGTTTCTACTAACTTTCTCTAACCTTAGTTTAGCCTAAACTACTAACTTAGTTGTTGTTGTTGCAAATCTTTGTTACAACCATCGAAACTGCTACAATTGCTACATAATCCACCCTTAAATCATTGGCTAACATACTCAAAAATTGCTTGAAATAGTTCATAATTGATTTACGGGATAATTGCTAAGTTTTCACTGTGATTTCATGCAATTCTAATCTATACTTCTTGTGGCTGTTACAAAATACTAATTGTCGTTATAAACCGAGTTTGCTGCAATTTTACATCAGCTAGCATATATTTTCAAATATATACTCTTTTTAGGTGTTATTATCATATTGGTACTTGGAAATTGCTATATACATGCTAGAATTGTCTTGTTCCAGGAAGGTACTCGAAACTCTTCCTTTTGTTGAAATATTGTAACTACAAAGAGTATTCTATTTATTATTGAGTTATTATTCATTAGATCAATCCCCTTTTGTGGATTGATCATGTCGGTCATTGTAATTGACCAAATCCCCTTTTGTGGATTGGTCAAACCCTAAATATATTATGCAAATTGAGAAGTCGGCCCCCAGGCTAAATAAGTGGTTTTAACTACTAAGAAGACAAGTTGGTCCTGCCCAGTGAAGAGACACCTTTCCAACACCTGCCAGTTTGTATAATAAAGGAAGTCAATGCCCCATTTGTTCATTCAATCACTCACTCGGTCACTCAGTGCGCAATTTTGGTAGCTGCAGTTGCGAGAAGAAGGAATAGAGGCGCATCGCTCAGTGGAGAAAATTCTCTATTGTTTGGTTTATTGTCTTGCATTGTATTGGCTATCTATATTAAGGAAGTTTTTGCTGGGTTTTCTCCCCGATGAGGGTTTCTCAGGAGAAATGTTGTGTATCTTGATTCTTGTGATTGTATTTTTCTCAATGATCCTATCTATGCTATGGTTATCTAGTAAATTGAAAAGAAACCTATTAATAGCTTAAACCTTAACATGGTATTAGACAAGTAGAAACCCAAACAATGAAGTTGCCTCCAAAGGATGCACAACTTCAATGGGGTTGAGCCAATAAACACAACTTAAAACTGAAAATGAAAACTCAAAAGAAGCCTGCAAGGGCAAGTGCGCAACTTCAATGTTCACTTAGTTAATATCCACCAAATGCTGAAATAAACTTGCATGTAAAGTAAAAGGAAATGTAAAGTGCTTGCAAGAATATTAAGCAATAACCACAAAAGATAGATCAATGAAAGTTGCCCAAGGTTTTAGTGGATAAATTTTAGGAAACAACTATTAAGATTGAGAAAAATATTCTTGAGGCTAGGGAGTCCAACATTCCTGGTTTCAATAGAGGTTCTTCTTCAAAGTTTAATGATGAAAAGAGGAAGAAGGATGAGGGTCAGGGATCATCTAGTAATGATTTTAAGGAATTGACTCAGTTGATTAGGCAAATGGAAGTGAACCATGCCAATCAAATTAATGCTTTGCAAAATAGATTGATCACAATGGAGAGGTCTAATGGTAATAGACAACAACATAAGCCAAATGATAAGTGGCCAAGGAGACCTCCTCAAAATGATCAAATGCCACCAAATCCTTTTGAATCCACCAACTTGGTACCCCTTATCATGTATACCCCCTTTTTTCACCTCTTTTATTATCCCATCAAAAACACCTTTCATTAATCATTTATTGAAATACCTAATCTCAACGACTACTTCTAATTTATTAACTTTTCTAATTTACTAATTTATTAATTAATTTTTCCATGTCTATCCATTACCTTTTATCAACCCTATTATTATTCCTTCATTGAATACCTAACCTCACTGACTACTTCTATTAACTTATTAATTTCTCCATTCTATCCATTATCTTTCACCACCTCTCTTATTATCCCTTAAAAACCCTTATTATTAATCCTTCATTGAATACCTAATCTCAATGACTGCCTCTATTAATTTATTAATTTTACACCATTTCTATCTGTTATCTTTCCTCTCTTCTATAACGATTATTGACCGTTCTTCTTCTATATAAGCAAGCCTCAACACTCTTTTACAATCATATTAGTTTCTTATGTCCTTGATGATGGGTGGAGTGTCCACTCGAAATGTTGGATGTTTCGAATCCTCTCACAGTTTTATCTAGATTATTTTTTACTATTATTACCAACTGTTGAAACTGACATACTCAGATCCCTCAAACCTGTTACTCTCCCATGCCTAGGGGTAGCTGGAGGAGATCTTGTCTCATGGCCCACAATGAAGATAATGATATCATTGCTAACGATGATCAACATGTCCAACCATGGCAGCCTAGAAGCCCCTCTTAGATTTCCTCTTCTACTTTGGATCAACCAAGATCATCACATCCAGTCAACATTGTGTGTGGGAGATGGTAAACCAACACCACCATGAGTTATGTTAGTCCTTTTTTAATACGAGGTGTTGTGATTAATATAGTAGGCATGTGAATGAAGATCATTGATTGAAGTTGGATAATGAATCGTAAGGTCAAGAAGTTTTGTGTGTTTTCTTGTTTCACCTTGGTGGCCAACACTTGTAACCTAGTCCCATGCAGTCACTGTTATAGAGCAAGTTGTAGGTTGGGATGTAATGTTCCCAAGCCACTTTTTTTTGCTTGGGAACACTAGCTAACCCCTGAATCAATTGTTTGACTTTTTTTGTTTGCAGGTTTGGCCACTAATATTTCGGCCTTAGGGTTTATTCAATTATTCAGTGTAGTTTTATCAAGTTATATTCAACACAATGCAATATCAATACACGAGATATGAACCACAAGCACAGATCTGACCTTTTATTAAGAGAAGTAAGAACATGATACAATATAGAAGCAGATCTGGAATAACTTCAGATGGCTCCAAGGTAAAGATATGAGCTGCTAGAATATGCTCCCGAAAATAGAAGACAAGCCTCCCAAAGGCTGAATGCAAGATGAATGATCCAATACAAAATCTAGGGTTTGGCTTAACCCTCAAGTTGTTGGCACGTCTTGTTGAGATAATATGAAGACGAAGAGTTCGGCCCTCCCAAAGAAGACTTCCAAATGCTGCAGAACTCCAGCAAGTGATTGATCAGGGCAAGGGAAGCCCCCTCCTAAAGTATGAAGCCCAAATACTGAATCCTCTTCCTCCAAATGCTGAAACCCTAATCTGGTACGACCCTCTTGAAACCCCGAAGTGCCAACAATTTGGCCTAGATGAATGAGGTCTCCAAATCACCTGAAATTCTCTAGGGTGATATATCGGGCAACCACAAGCCCCTAGAAGAAGTTTCAATATCAGATCTGAGGTAGAGCCTCTTAGATCTGAGAATCACTGAATCACCAAGATGACCTCCTTCCTTCAAAATCATCCCAACCTGTAGATAATAATCCAGCCATAGTAACTCTCCCGAAACACCTCCAAACTAATGGGCAAGGTCCTGCAAGAAAAACCCAAGTGCGAGAATCTCCCAAGGCTCTGTCAATAAGTTGGATCGAACTTCTCCTCAAACAATAGTGCGCCCCTGTTGGAAATCCCTTAATAGTACGACCTTGCTGCTCTCCTGAATAGATGAAGGAATCTATGATGAATGTAGAATGGTGTGGGTGGAGTATTTCATCCCCGAGACCAAGCTTGGAACAAGTGAGTGGAATTTTTCACCACTGAGTTGTTGTCTAGGGTTTGTAAACTCAAAACCCTCAAAACTGTGTGCTCAAGAGCTCAACAAGCAAATACCAAAATATCCAAGATGAAATGAGAGGTGCGCCCTAGCCTTTCTTTTATACCTCCATTCTGTTTTCCTGTTGAGTTAGTTTAACCCGTAGGTTCAACTCCTAACTCAACCTCCAACATTCTATTTCTTCATTGAGTTACTTTTTGCCCTTTTTTCCTTTTTCCTAGGTGAACTTCAAATTATAACATTAGTTTGGCTGAATTTTCCCCATGCTGTGTGAGACTATGGTCTAGTGGGGATGTCTAGACCACTAAGTCTTCCCAAACCTCTTCATCAAGAGGTGGGGGACATTATAGTCTCCCCTGCTAGAAATTGCTTGTCCTCAAGCAATTCCAAGCCTGTCTTCTGAACCACCTATTCATTCTCCCACGTGGCATCCTCAATGGGTAAATCCTTCCATTTGATCAGGTACTCTTTGATGCTTCTCTTAAGGAGCTTCTTCTCTCGAAGCTCCAATATCTCTTCTGGAATCAGAACCAATTGCCCCTCTTCATCTAGAGCTGGCAGCACCTCAAGGGGCGTGATGTGATGGCCGATGGCCCTCTTCAGGTAGGACACATGGAAGAAATTATGTATCCTGCTACACTGTGGGATTTCCAGCTCATAAGCTACAACCCCTACCTTCCTACTGATCCTGTAGGGCCCAAAGAAATGTGGTTGGTGCTTCTCTGCTCTGCTCCTTTTTATAGAAGCCTGCCTATATGGTTGGAGCCTTAGGTAAACTAGGCCACCAACCTCAAAAGTTCTCTCAACCTTGTGTTTATCCGCTTGGATCTTCTGCTAGTTTTGTGCCCTCTGTAAATGATCCTTCAGCTCCCTGAGGATATCCCAACTCTGTTGTACCCAGTCCTATACCATCGATGCCCTACTGTCACCAAAATAAATCTCCACGAAAGAGAGTGGATCATAGTTGTACAATGCCCTGAATGGGGTCATGCCTATGGACATGTGATGGGTGGTGTTGTAACAATATTCCCCTAAATGTAGCCATCTGACCCATGCCTTATGTTTCCTTGCCACATAATTCCTGAGATAGCCTTCCACCCATTTGTTGATTATTTCGCTCTGTCTGTCCATCTGAGGATGATAACTAGTACTAGGAGTCAAGGCCGTACCAACTAGCCTGAATAACTCATGCCATAATGTACTCATGAATCTGCTATCCCTGTCACTGACAATGGTTTTGGGTAGGCCGTGGAGCCTGAAGATCTCCCTAAAGAATAATTCAGCCACCTGTGTTGCACTGAAGTCTGTAGCAATGGAGAAGAAGTGTGCAAACTTCATCAACCTGTCCACCACTACGAAAATGTAGTCCTTCCCCTGTGCCTTTGGCAACCTTGTGATGAAATCCATGAATATTATTTCCCACTTGTGCTCTGGGATGGGTAGGGGTTGCAGTAGTCCTGTCAGGTGAGTGTGCTCATCCTTATTCTCCTAGAAAGTAGTACACTCCTTGACGTGATTCATCACATCCTCCTTGAGGCCCTTCCATGAGAACCTCTCCCTCACCTGCCTGTATGTCTTGCCAGTCCCTTGGTGACCTGCCATTGGTGAGTCATGACATGCCTGCAACACTTTGGCCTTGAAGGCCGATTTAGGAACCAAAAAGATTCGACCCTTTTAATAGATGAGGCCATCAATGACCCTGAAGTTATCGTCCTGTAATTGCCCATCCGTTACCCGACAAGCGAACTGATTCTTTAAATATTCCATCTCCAAATGGTCCTACCAATCAACTGACACATCTGTTATGGCATAAATTGATGGCCTTTTGGACAATGCATCTGCCACCACGTTGTTTTTCCCTTTGGCGAATTCAATGTCAAAGTCATATGCCTGTATTATGCTTAGCCATTTTTGTTGCCTTTCATTTAAGTCCTGCTCCAAGAAGTACTTAAGACTGTTATGATCTGATTTCACTAGGAACCGTGCACCTACCAAGTATTGTCTGAATTTGGCTAGAGCGTGCATGATGGTCAACATCTCTGTCATATATGGTGTAAAGTAATTCAGGTCCCCTGATTTTTCGGCTGTCATAGGCAAGAGGGTGCCTATTTTGCATTAGTACGGCCCCAATACCCTCTCTTGATGCATCACACTCCAAGGTGAAGGGTTGGCTGAAATCTGGAAGGGCTAAGACCGGGCATGTGCTCATTACCTGTTTTATCTTATCCAATGTGAATTGGGCCTCCTCAGTCCATTTGAAAGCTCCCTTTTTGGTCAAATTGGTCAAAGATGCACAAAGTTGTGAGAATCCTTTGACAAACTTCTTGTAGTAAGTGCAAATGCCTAGAAATCCCATCAACTTTGTAAGTGTTTTGGGTGTAGGCCACTCCATTATGGCTTGAATCTTCTCCTGGTGTACCTATACCCCATTTGCTCCGATGATATGTCCCAAGTAAAGAACCTCCGTCATTCCAAACTCACATTTGGACTCCTTAGCATCAAATGACTGATTCTCCATGTTAGACAAAATTTGGTCGACATATCGAAGGTGTTCCTCCCATGTCTTGCTATAAATGAGAAAGTCATCAAAAAATACCAAGAGATGCTTCCTCAACTGTTTGTTGAAGACGTGGTTCATACAAGATTGGAACGTGGTTGGGGCATTGGTTAACCCGAAGGGCATCACTAAGAACTCATAGTGACCATAATGACACCTGAAAGTAGTTTTTGGGATGTCCTCCTCCCTCATTTTGATTTTATGGTAGCCAAAACGTAGGTCATTTTTTGTGAAATAGACAACCCCGTGCAGTTCGTCCAACAACACATCAATCCTTGGTATATGATACTTGTTTTTGATTATTTTCTTATTTAATGCCTGGAAGTCAATGCACATGCACATGGTTCCATCCTTCTTCTTAACCAACACCATTGAAGAAGCAAAAGGGCTGGAACAAGGTCTGATGTGCCCCATATCCAAGAGCTCTTTGATTGCCTTCTCTATCTCGTCTTTATACTTCTTTAGATGTCTATACGGTGTGGTGATGACAGGTTTTTCTCCTGCCTTCAAGTCAATGATGTGCTCAAACCCCTTGTCTGGTGGCACCCCTGGTGGGATCGGTCCAAACACCTTTCTATGTTTGTCAATGATTTCCTGGATTTCTGGTGTGTAGTAAACCTTGCCCTGCTTGTCCACACGTGCCGAAATTCTGCACTCGGCTGCATACACTATCTCTTCTCTCTTGAATATGGCCTCCATCCTCTTGGCTGTAACTACCTTGGTTGAGTTACCTATCATGCCTCAGAGAACTACCTTTTGTCCACCCTCTTCTGTGAAAGACATCTCCATGGTTTTGTAGTTGGTGGTGATAGGCCCCAATGTACTGAGCCACTGAACTCCATGGATTATGTTTGTGTCTAGAAGGTCCATCACATAGACATATTGTACCAAATCATGCCTACCTAATGTTAGCTTCATGCCTGGAATGTATCTGTTACAAGGCATGGTTCTTCCAACTGCTACCTGCACCATGAACCCTTCAAATTCAACCGTGGGTATATGTCTCCTCTGCAACAATGCTGAGTCAATGAAGTTGTGAGAAGCTCCCCCATCAATCAACACTGACACCTTTTGCCCCTGTAAGACTCCTCTCATCTTGAAAGTCTTGTACTTGGGCACCCGACTGATGGATGCCAAGGTGGCTTTCTCCTTAGTCGTACTGTCATGCCTGTTATCGCATAGTTTGTAGCTTAGGTCAAAGGCTAAAGGATAGAGGCCAAACTGGCATAACAAGAACCTTCCCCACCCAATTCCACCTCAATGGGGAGGTTCTTTCTATTTAGGGAGGTTAACCCAGGGGAGACGTCCCCGGTAACCTGGGGTTTTGAAGAGGCAAAGGTATAAAGCTTAAAGTAGAATTTCCTCCTCACAGGTTACCACCAAGGTCAGATAGTCTGACTAATCATCCAATAAAAAAGTGTATGCCCAAATAAAAACACCGGCCTAGAACAAGACAACAATAATAATTATATATACGTAGGATATAACTCAATGGGTTAGTACTTCATGTAACTATCTGACATCAATATGTAGGCAATTAAAACAACAGATATCAATGAAATCAACATTTTATCAATATAGCAATGGAAATGTATCAATTCATCAATAACTATTGAGATGATGTAGCTAACAATGTATTTAATCAATCATTTACTCAATGAATGCTTTCAACCATCATCTAATTGCTTATCATCAAAAAAATTTGCGTCAAGATGGAATAACCAAGTGTGACGTTAGGCTAGTTAGGGTTATCTTAGTTAGTTAGGGTTTCAAAAATTAAAGTTTTGAGAGTTGTTTTGAGCACTATCACTTCAACGTTGTGTGTCTAAGATCAATGCGTAGGGGTAGATGGATTCAATTAAGGAGAGGATGCAAGGTTAAGGGATGAAAGGCTAAGGACAAGAGGGAAGGGTTCTAGAGTGCTGCAATGGCAGGGCCTTAGAATCAAAACCCTAGGGGAAAGAGGCTCACTCTGGTGTTGCTTAAGCAAGGCCTCGTGCTCTTTCCTCCTTCCTTAGGTCAAACTTGGCAAAATGGCTAGCATAAAAGATAAGTTAAAACAAGAGGATGAGGTGAGGGAAAGTGTTGCAATGGCAAGGCTTTATCACCAAACCCTAGAAGATGGATGACCCTAGGTGTAGATAACCTAGGCCTAGGACGTCACCCCCTTCTTAACCTTTAAAAATCAAAGCTAGCTTAAGGGAAGAAGTAAGAAGAGTGTAGCAAAGGCTAGGATCTATCTTCCTTCTTCAATGGCTAAAAATTTATCTCTAAGGGGACATGAAACAAGGACCTACTTGTGTGCTTGTCACCTAGGGTTTTAAATCAACAAATTTATAAGTAAATGCAAGAAGGTAAACCTACAACCATTCAATTAAGATGTTTTGCAAGAAAAACACTTACATATCATGATGAAAAGCATATGAAAACCCTAGTTGTAAACCTTCCTTCAAGAGAAATGAAAAACATGCCAAGAAAATCCTTCCATCAACAATAGCGCCTCACTTTAAAAGACCAAATACCCAAGTAGGGTGCAAAAATCAGACCTGACAAGAGAGTGAGTTGTGTGTTATGTTCAAATGAGGGAAAAACATCCTCAATATATAGTGTATTATGACCTATAATTAAAATTAGGTCATTAAAAATAACCGACAAGGCTACAAACCAAAATCATATTGTTTTTACATTAAACTGTTAAATTAAAACCCTAAATGAGGATAAGCAATACGTCAAGCCCTTCTGAGGGAGACGTTAGGCCCTTTTGGGGCTGGTGCAGCATCCAGAAGTCAGACGTTAGCCCTCCTTGGGCTTCTCCGAGCTACCACACGTGTTAGTTGTCCTGTCAAACTGCCACATGCTCAATATGATGTCAATGGCTCCTGGGTGACGTCCTGGCCATCAAAGGGAAAACGTTCCATCTAAAATGGGTCAACCCCCCTGGGTTGGCCTCAGCCAAAGTGTCCTTGGTGGAACGTCCTTCTTCTTCTTATGTGCAAAACCTCGACCAATCACTGTCATGTCTCTGCCCCTGATGGGGTCCCAACAACCATCTGATGGGATCTTCAGCCCCATGGAGGTCCGAACTAACCATCTCCCCATGTGTACCAGTCCACTTGGTACCTGTCCTTCGGGCATGGTACTGCACATCAAAAAACTTCGCCCTCCATGGGCTCATTAGTCATAGGGATCATAGTAATGTTAATCATGTTTCATTATTAATGCTATCAAACATATGCATAAAAACCCTGATGTATCATTCAATAGCTCAAAGATATTACAAAGACCTAAAATACAAAGTCGAAGAAAGAGACAAAATACCCTATTGGGCTAGTATCCATAAGAAAAGGAAAGTCTCTAGAGGGTATCATCCAAGCCATGTAAAACGAGGTGATGTGGTCAAGGGATGTCTAGACATACGGGTAGAGTGAAAGACAAGGATGCATTATGTTACCTGTGGGTTCCTTTGTAGAAGGCGAGCTGTACCCGTCACGGATGCAATTCTTTCCAAGACCTTTATTGCCTTTATTCTTTTCTTTTCTTTATTTTCTTTTTTCTTCTTCTTTTTATTTCAAGGACTAACTAGAGGACACTTCCTTGGCATGGTGACCAAAGCTGACAGTGTTACCCACAAGCACTTTCACAGAGATGATAAGGCTGGCTCGTGATGAGACCCCCTTTCCCTTGGCCATGCAACCAAGGGTCACTGCCCTTGCGTGGTAACTAGATAGTGGCAATGTCATACTGCTAGGTACCCATGAACATAATAGGCTGGCTTGTGATGAGACCCCCTATCCTCTTGGCTAGGTCTTGTTTCTGCTATTTTTCTTCAGGTCCCTCTTGTTTCTTGCTGAGAGGCTTTTTATTGCCTTCTCGGGGATCCCTGGGCGAGGCATGTCTAGGTTTCATTTCTTATGGCTTTTATCTTTTACCAGCTGCTTTTACCTTCTGGGCCTTTAGCCCCTTCTTCCCACAAGATAAGGTGCAACCCCACAAACAAATCATCCTAATGCCCAGACTAGGGGAAAGGGACAGATGAGTGGGAGATAAGGTGAAAAAGTGATAATATGATGGGAGTGGATGATGGCTCTTCAGAAATCCCCCCGGTGGAAAACCAAAACCTATGGGTATAGGCTTACTATGACACCCTATAAATCCCCCCAACCATGGTCAAGTGGGTCAATGTAAGATCCAAGCAGTTGCCAATCCAACAATGCCCCACGATACCTTCCTTTGTGCTTCATCATAAACCAAAACAATGATAAATCAAGCACAAAAATGTCATGAGTTAGAACATATATCATATCATCAGAAATCTCAAGGTTTGACTCATGGAGGTGGGTGGGAGGGATAAAATCCTGCCAAGTCCATATCTTGGGAAAGTACTCAATCCACTTCAAGAAGGGGTCATGAAAAGTCCAAGGTTCAGGGTACTGACTCAAAGGGTTGGCAAACTAGCCACCGAGGACATTCTCATACTCTGAGATATGGGAAGAGATCGACAAAGATGTATCAGATGACTGGAAAATCCTCAAGGGAAAGTTGAAAATATGGCATGATAGACTAAAATTTGTAGTTCTCAACCAACACTTGGATTCTTGGGTTTTCTTAAGGGGAAACTCTATATAAAAGATATACTTCCCAACTACACCTTTAATGGAAAAGCAAGGTAAAGTAGTAATATGTAGCTAGGGTGAGAAGTCACGAGAATCCTTCTTCGAGCAAATAATGTTCTTACTTGTATCAAAATCCGAGTATAGTGGTGGTTAGCAATCATCCTCATGGAGAGAATCTAAGTGCTCAAAAGGGTACTCATAAAAAATCTCAAGGTAAGACTGAAAATCATCAGGAGAACAAGGTACTAGGTCATCCTTGGCTATCTTGTTTGGCAATGATCCTCATGGAGGTGCACTGTCTTGTTTGGCTATATAGCCTAGGGTTTGCTTCCAGAATGAATATATGACAAGGTTAAGGTGCTTGGGGGTGGTTTCAGCCTATGGTTGGGTGACGATATTGGTATATTGTCTATATGGTTAAACGAGCACATCCATTACTTTCTAACAACTTGATGTGGTATGGGTGAGGAGACACATCCTTGTGCATTTGAGGGATGACCTATGGCCTTTGAAGGCCTAATGATTCATGTTGGAAGCATTACATCACCCTCCTAGGGCATGACATCACCCTTCTAGGGTTTGTTTCGTGTATTATTCATTTTTGCACATTTTAGAGGAAAATTAAAGCAGTCGACCTCCTTTTATTATGGATAAATTATATTTGCAAGGTCTCTTATAAATAAGAGACCTTGCCAATCATTTTACACAACTCATTCTCCTCACAAGAGGATTGGATCTGAAATTTTCGCCCTATTGGCAACACTCTTGGAGGACTACTTGTGGATGATTCTTGGTGGAATTTTTTGCAACTAGGGTTTGTGCTTGGTTTTATCTTGGTGAAGTAAGTAAAATCTTCAATTTCTTTCATGTGTTGAATGTTTATGTTATATTTTACTTGTTCATATTGAATTTATATCTCTTGTGTAAACCCTAGGAGAGGAGCATAAGGTGTTTCCTCCTCTCTAGATCATTTCATCCATTACTTGTTAAAAAAATCTTGTCTAGGGTAAAATCCTAAAGCCCTAAAGTGCTATCACTTTAGGAGTTTGGTTCTAGAATCTTGTTGCTATTAGTTTAAAGAATCTAAGAAGGAAGAGAATTCGCTCGGGCCCAAAATAACTTACTCTCTAGAAAATTTATCTCTCAAGGTTTTGAGGTTTAAGGCTTTAAGGTGCTAGAAGCTTAATCTTAATTCCATTGTCCTTAGACATTATTATCATGATCTCTCCAAGTGGTTATTGCTGTTGTAAATGGATCCATATGCCAAAAGGCATTAGTTCCCTCACACCAACAATAATTTCTCCAAAGTGGTGAGGGGCATCCTAATGGAGTTATCCTCTGGTAACTATTGTTTATGAATGATGTAAATGACCATGTATGACATCTTAGAAATTTTCGCGGAATTCTGTCGAGTCTAGATAGGTTTTTTTTAATTAATTAAATTTTCCTAAGGCTGGAAGTTTAATTATTTAATTAATTAATTGTTTTTGAGCAAATATTGTAAAAAATAGGTCCTTGGACTTTTGCTAGGGGTATTTGTGCTCAAAAGAAATGGAAAGACACCCCCTACACCCTTGGACCAAGTTTCATCTCAGTCGTACAACTTTTTCTAGGTGTTTGTCCACTAGGAGTGTCAGTCAGTCAAAACAAAAATTTTAATTGCTAAGTCATGACATAGTCAAAATGTCATTTTTGTAAATTATGAGAAAAATGGGTAATGTAATGATGGAAAAGGGTAAGAGATATGCTTCCTAGCCTATCCAACCCACCTCCTAAATTTTACACCCCCCCTAACACACTCACTCACTAAATCCTCACGCTACCTAGGGGGATTTGCGCTCCCCCTCACATGGAAACCTTTGAAACCCCATTTATTTGAGTTGTGGGCCCCTCCCATGAGTAGTGCGCCCTTCCTAGCCTACCACCTCATCTTTATCTTGTCCCCACACTCCAACTCACATTCCAACTCATCAATCCTCACCCAAACCCTATGTGGTGCGCCCCTCTCCTTGGGATGCTCTCTTTGTCTTGGTATTTGACACTTGGATCTCATCCAAGAGGGGTGAGTTTGCATCTCCAAGTATAAATGAGATCCTCCCCTCACTCATTTCTTCACCATTCTTTGAGCTAGTGTTATGCTACATAAATTTTGCCCCAACTCTCTTGCTCTTTGCCATCTTGCATCCATCACATTTTCTCTTGAGAGCATTGGAGCAATTTGTTGCTTTAAGGCTCTCCCATTTGGATTAATAAGAATCTTTGAAGGATTTGGAGGAACCAAGAGTAGTCTGGTTTTCCTCTTGCACATGAGGTGACATTGTGGTGTTTTTGCTTATTGTGTAGTATTGAGTAGATTCTTAGGTGAAGTAGTTTACTTGAGTAGATTCATCAATAGTAGTATTGCTGGTCTATATATGCTGGGTAGCTAGTAGTGTGAAGTATTTCATATTTTTAGCTTATCCATGCATGTTATCTACTTGTATACCTCACATATTGCTTGAGTTTTGCAGGTTTGCCTCTAGGGTGTTGTTGGGATAGCCTCAAGGAGGAGTCTTCCCTCAAGGCCTATTCAAACTCTTCACTTCTTCTAATCTGATTTTCTGCTCATTTCCATTACATTTTTCTATAGCTAACCATCTTTGATAGGTCATCTAAATCATATTTTTACTTGGAGATTTTATGTAAAAAAATTCTACCTAAAAATCATATTTTTTTATTAACTTTTTGGTGTTGTGCAACATTTCCAGCAAGCAATAGTTTGATAGTTTTTGCAGGATCTTACCAGGAACAAGGGGTTATGCTTCCCACATATGGCCACACAACATCCCAAAAGAGAATTCTTTGAGTGGGTAATGAATCTCTTCTTTTTCCTACTTATTTCTAGCATTGTAGCAAGCCCCCGGGAAGTTCATTGAGGCTTGCATTCTCTTGTATTTAGTTCATCTATTGTAAGTTAGTTTTTGCAAGCCAGTTTTTTCCTACACCTTGGGTGTGAGATTGGCTCAGCCAACCCTCCAATATCGTATGGCTAGGGCTTAGTTTTATTTTGGCACTTGGTATTCTTTTGCCCCGCTTGTCATTAGGACAAAGTTGTGTGGCTAGTTTGTTTTATTACTAGTTGTCTTTACATTTCAACTCTCTTAGGCACAACAAAGGTAGGCTTGCCTCCACCTTGTTCCATTGTGAGTGGCTTGCATTCATTTTCAAGTTTTTTCTAATAATTGCCTACACCTTGGGTGAGAAATCCCCAAAATCGTATGGCTAGATAATATGTGTTGATGGTTATATTATGCTCATGTGATTAAAATTTTCTAGAGTAGACATCACACATCATTATATCTTAGCTTAATCCCTTAAGGCATAATTCCTTTTCATTCTCTAGTTTTCATCAAGTTTATAACACGTTTTAGGTGCAATATCTTATGGTTTAAGTGCTTTGAAAGTAATCTTTTAGATCTGCAATTTACTTATCTTTTAAGGCATTTTCCATCAATCAATTTAACACATATGTGGAGCATGTACATGGTGTAGGGATAAGTTTTCTTTTCCAAATGTTTTCAATTCTTATCATGCTCTCTAAATGAGGTAACTTCATGGCTAAATGGTTTCGATCTAAGTCAATTTTCTGTTATACTTGGCAAGCTGTCCTTGTCTTTCATTACACTCATCTCTTTCAAGTTAACATACATACATGGTTTAGTGATTGACAATGGAATAGATCTTTACTTTCAACTTTATTTTCCATGCTTTAGATGTGTTCATTTGCTTCAATTTCATAATCTGCAACACACTTTCATAAGCTGGACAAGTTTCGGTTTTGGGCATAAAGTACAGTTTTTTGGCAACTTAAAGTCATCAAAACACTCATAAACACATCTTAAAACTTAGTCCTAAGCCATAATAATATATTAGACCAACCAGGACACCTTAAACCACCATCTTCACCATCTAAAATGGGGATTGAGGAGGGCAACGAAAGGTGCTAGGCCGGGGATGGTCTCACGACGTGCGACGTACTTTCCGTAAAAACTCAATTCTTACGGTTGACCTGTGAAGCTAGGGTAGGCTTCGTTGCCTCACTTCTTGAGAATCCAATAGCCATTTGACAATCGGGGGAGGATGTTTTCGGTAAAACAATTAGCTAGGAGGGTAACTAAAATCATTAAAATGTTTAAGCAACTCTTAACCAGTTAGTCTTTTAGGCAATCACTTTCTTGGGTACATCTTATGGTTGTTTAGAACACTAGTTGCAAGTATACATAGCTTTCAATCTTTCATGCAAATTTGTGGTTTGAATATCTAAGTGTTGAATCTTTTAAGTTTTGTTGAGCACTTATCCTTAAAATATTTCATATCTTTTGGTTAATGCTCTTTATGGTGTGATCCAATAAGAGGTAGTGCATCCCATTTGGAGGCATCATCTTGTTGGATCTTGAGTGCTTTGTGGTTTGCCATTGATAAGCAGTCCAATAGAGTAAGTGTTATTGGGGTATGCTTGGCTAAATGTTGATGATCTTTATATCTTGAATATCTTTGAATTCTCACATTTAAGCATTTGGTGAACTTGTTTATTTCTATCTTGTCTATCTTGTATCTTTGTTCATAATTGTTGTAATATCTTTTATCTTTTGTGTAAGTACTTGTATCTAGTTTTGTTGTGAGATAATTGTCCATAAGTAATCTTTATAATCTTTTTGTAATCAGCCTCTTTAAACTTTAGTTGACCCCTTTTCCCAACCTGAGGCACTAGTCTTAGTTGACTTAGGGAAGGGTTTTGTTTGACTGATCCGGATTATTTTTGGCACGAAATGAGAGTGGAGATATAATAAATAAATGCACAGAGATATCACTTATATCCAGTAATATAACAAAAATATATCAGAGATGCAATCATAAACACATAGATACAGTAATACACGATTTCTATTAATGAAAGAAATGTACAGAGACTGTAAAAATACAGAGTGAAAGACTCGCTATAATGGTGGCAGCTTATCTCTGAGAAGAGATGTGATGGCTACTCGCATTCGCAAGAAGATGGTTACAATGAGGCTCTGGAGGCCTTTTTACAATTACCAAAATTGCCAAAAAGTCGTTTTGAGCCATTTGGAAAAGGTGGGTGGCCACCGATATCCACCTGGATCAATCCTCCCTCCTTAGGAAGCAATGGTCTCCATTGCGTTGAGTTCCCGGGGGAGAGGGGAAAGCAATTGCTGAATCTGAATCTTGGTGATCTGCTTCCCTTGCTGGAGATGTGGCATTGCTTAGCTTGTGGAAATCTGTCATGAACTTGTGGCTAGAAGGTTTGGACCTTTTTAACCAGTCTGGCTATTTTAGATGACTGTGTGTAGAAGGAATCTTCGTGCTTTGTTGCAACCTTGTCGACCTGCTTCTGTTGGATAGAAGGTGCTTGGGCCGAAGCTGTGGTGGCTGCAGTATCCTTCTGTTCACCCTTTGAACAGATTGTGGAGAAGATAAATTTTGTAGTATGAGATACTACCTTGCAGCACTGTTTAGGTGGGGCAGTAGTTGGAACTACCTCTGGTATCCTGTAGAGATGACCCCTTAGAGTAATAATGACACTACGGGGTCGAGACTCATATATAGCATGGTGTTTCCACATATATGGCTAGCCTAAGAGAACATCACAGACATCCAGTGGGGCAACATCACATAATACCTCATCCTTGAAGGGTTGGATGCCGTATGACAATCGACACTGCTGGCTGACA
>ML798679.1:11457-82794 GCA_009831015.1 Picea engelmannii | reverse complement strand
AGCCTTAAGGAGTGCGAAGGTGATCTTTTCCTTGTCTGAAAAATTATGAACAGAGAAATAACCTTCTAGCAGATTTAACCATTTATCTAGGGCATCTACATCTATTTGACCTTCAAATACGGGAATATCAAAATTAAACTATACCTTGAAAGGAGAGGTGCCTCCAAAGTGGTTGCTTGATGAAGATGCACCTGATGCTATCGGCAAGCGTTGAAGGATGTGGAAAAAATTCTCCATCATTTCATCCCTCTGTCGCGTGAGAGCTTGCTCAAGCAATAGACTGATAGGATCATCTGCTCCATCGTTTTTCTTTTCTTCCACCATTGAGGGTTTCTTGGGTGTGCGAGAGCGATTTTCCTCAAGAGAGACAAGCTCGAGACCCAACTTGCTATACTCGGACCTCGTCGGGGACATGCACTGAAAAACGATCAAGAGCAGCTTGCTCTGATACCACTGATCCGGATTATTTTCAGCACGAAATGAGAGTGGAGATATAATAAATAAATGCACAGAGATATCACGTATATCTAGTAATATAACAAAAATATATCAGAGATGCAATCATAAACACAGAGATACAGTAATACACGATTTCTATTAATGAAAGAAATGTACAGAGACTGTAAAAATATAGAGTGAAAGACTCGCTAGAATGGTGGCAGCTTATCTCTGAGAAGAGATGTGACGGCTACTCGCATTCGCAAGAAGATGGTTACAATGAGGCTCTGGAGGCCTTTTTACAATTACCAAAATTGCCAAAAAGCCGTTTTGAGCCATTTGGAAAAGGTGGGTGGCCACCGATATCCACCTGGATCATTGACATAATTAATCTTGTGTCTTAGGTTAGTCTTTCCCCCCAACCTTTAAACTAATTAAAAACAACTTTTAGAACTTAACATTAATCTCATCTAGAAACTAGGGTCTATCCCCCTTGGCTTCCCTAGGAGTAAGCCTAGACGGAAGAGGTTCAAGTCAAAGTGACAGCGTGGGCTTTGGACCTAGGCATTGTGCCTCCAAGGACACACTAAGTGAGCAGGACTTAGATCACATTTGCAAGTGTGTATAAGGACGACAACATTGCCAAGAAACTAAGAAGAGGAGCATGCAAACGGTTCCCTAGAAGACAGTCAACATCACCTTACTTTGCCTCTGTACACTCTTTAGAATTTGATAGTAAAAGGGCAGTAGGAGAGAAGATCTTAAAGGAGACAACGTCAAAGGTTTGGAGTTGGACGTTGGGCTAGTTTAGGGGTCAATTTAGTAGCCAACACACTTATGAATGATAAAATCTTGCAACGTTGGAGCCAAGAGGTGCCTAATACCCTTAACCAACACACATAATATGCTCAGAAACTACATAAGATATGATAGAAAACAACAAGGCGATCGGTGGCTCAATAAAGCTTTCTGAGCATAGATATTAGGGCTCCATAAGGGAATTAGGTTAGATATGAAATGAAAGATACAAAACCAGTCCTAGGGTTTGAATTGGTAAGTAAAATAGGAAATGCAATAAACAAATTCAAACCCTTGTATAAAAATGCTAGCAATAAATACATTCAATTGGAAATAGGCTAGCATAAATTGGGTGAAAGATATGATGATTAGGCTCAAAATGATCTAGCAAAAAGATTATGCATTGTAAACCCTAGATTGTTAAAACAAAAAAGTAGAAGGAAGATATCAATTCGATTTTTGGGTGGTTGAAGACAATGAAAGACCGGTGCCTTTGGAGGGCTATAGGGTCACTATGTCTGATGTCAAATCAAAGTGAGGTCTAGAGTTTAGGATGATGTAATGTTGATGGAACCTGAAGAAGTGGCCCTCAAGCGTTACCTAGGGTTAGAAATTAGAAGGTTCCCTTCAAGGTTAGATGGGAGATTTATCCATGAAGAGGCCTTTCCTGGTACTAGCTAGGTGAACTTAAAGGTTGGCTATGCAAAATGATAGAGCCCTAGGACGTCCTACCTTAATGCATGAACAATAATTTCAATGATCAAAGGGGGAAGGTTAGAAAACTTACCTTGAGAACCCTTCAAAGTGGAGCATTTCACCCTTCTTTAGCTTTGTAGTAACCCGAGTATGTAGGTTTCCATAGTTAGTCATGAGGTAGAAAAAAAATTCTGGAAAGAACTGTGTATTAGTTTTTGAAATGGCCAACGTTTCGAGTCCTAATGATGGGTTGAGTGTCCACTCGAAATGTTGGACGTTTAAAAAGCTAATACATAGTTCTTTCCAGAAAATTTATTCTACATTTGTAGTAACCTTTTTCTTCAAACAAACCCTGAAAAGTGCTTATCTAATTCTCGAAGAAATAGCTAGACATTCACACAAGAAAATAAATAGATACTCAAAGAATGCTTTAAGCTAAGTTTCTCATAAATCTCCAATGATTTGAAATGGAGGAGGTCTCTTCCTTTTATAGGTGAAGAGCCTCCTCAAATACAATATAATACAATGTGCTAGCTCAATACCATGAGCTCCAAACCATTAGCCCGATCAAAACCATGTGAAATTACAACCAATGTCAAAACAAATCCCATAAAACTCTCCTAGAGTGAAACGACCTTCTAGAAGCGGTCCAAATACAATAAAATATGCCACATGTGTGGACTAGAGAGAGAGTGAGAAGGTGCGCCCCCTAAAAAATATCACCAACGTCCCTTAAAAGAAGGAATAAATGTGTCAACTATGGTCCAAGGACCTCCAACGTCCTCCAACCAACTCTCTCAAACCTACTAGAAAGTTTTTCTGGATAAAATTGTGTGAGAGGTTTTGAAACATCCAATATTTTGAGTGGACAGTCCACCCATCATCAGGGACATAAGAATTTGATATGATTGGAAAAGAGTGTCGAGGCTTGTTTATATAGAAAAAGAATGGTTAGTAATCGTTACAGGAAAGAGGAAAGATAACTGATAGAAATGGTAAAATTAATAAATTAATAGAGGTAGCCATTGATATTATTATTATAATCTCACCCTTATTTAATTAATGAATTCCTTTGCTTTTATCATTAATCTGCCACAACAACTCTCTTGACTAAATTTTTATCCTTTTAATCTCATCGTTCTCATCACTTTTTTTTATTTTTTCTCTCTATCACCTTCGTGATTCATTTCTCCGAATATCAATGGATTTTACCATAATCTGTTTATTTATTTTTTTCTCTCTTACTTGATTACCTTATCATGTATCCCCCCCTTTTTCACCTCTTTTATTTTCCCATCAAAACCCCTTTTATTAATCATTTATTGAAATACCTAATCTCAACAGCTACTTCTAATTTATTAAATTTACTAATTTATTAATTAATTTTTCCATGTCTATCCATTACCTTTTATCAACCCTATTATTATTCCTTCATTGAATACCTAACCTCAATGACTACTTCTATTAAGTTATTAATTTCTCCATTCTATCCATTATCTTTCACCACCTCTCTTATTATCCCTTAAAAACCCTTATTGTTAATCCTTCATTGAATACCTAATATCAATGACTACCTCTATTACTTTATTAATTTTACCATTTCTATCTGTTATCTTTTGTCTCCTGTAACGATTACTGACCATTCTTCTTTTATATAAACAAGCCTCAACACTCTTTTCTAATCATATTAGTTTCTTATGTCCTTGATGATGGGCAGTGTCTCCACGCGAAATGTTGTACGTTTCGAAACCTATCACACTTTTATCTAGATTATTTTTTACTATTATGACTAATTGTTGAAATCGACATACTCAAATCGCTCATACCTGTTACCCCCCCATGCCTAGGGGTAGCTGGAGGAGATCATGTCTCATGGCCCACAATGAAGATAATGATCTCGTTGTTGTTGATGATGATCAACATGTCCAACCATGGCAGCCTAGAAGCCCCTCTCAGATTTCCTCTTCTGCTTTGGATCAACGAAGCTCATAACATCTAGTCAACCCAGTGTATGGGGATGGTAAGCCAATGCCACCATGAGTTATGTTAGTTCTTTTTTAATATGAGGTGTTGTGTTTGATATAGTATGCATGTGAATGAGGATCATTGGTTGAAGTTGTATAATGGATCGTAAGGTCAAGAAGTTATGTTTGTTTCCTTGTTTCACCTTGGTCGCCAACATTTGTAGCCCAATCCCGAGTAGTCACTGTTATAATGCAAGATGTAGGTTGGGAAAATCCCAACCCAACCACAAAGAAAGTGTTGTAGCTTGGGAATCCTACACCTGATGTCAGCTCAATGTATGTCCCACACTTCAAGGGTGACTAGGTCACTCTATGGAGGCATTATCGGTGACCCTAGGGGGATTGAGATGGAGATGGAGATAAATGGAATTGAAGCCCCCAGAGGTCAAGTCTAAGTGGAATGATGTTAATGTTTATGCCATTATTATATTTCTTTGCATTTCAATAGATAAAAACAACATAAGAACAAGATCACTGAGAAATACACATTCACAAGAGACACAACATTTATCCTGGGAAACCCTCTAGGGGAAGAAAACCCAACAAAACTTCCTTAATATAAATAACCAATACAATGCCAAGAGATTTTTTGCTAAAACAGAAAGTTCTCTCCAAGATATGCGCCACTCTCTCTCTCCTTTGCCGGTAACAGATGAGAACTTGTCTCTCAAAACTGAGCAAGTGAGTTGTGTTCAAATGAGGCACTAGCCTCCTTTATTTATACAAGTTTTGGCACGTGTGAAGTGTCTCTTCACTGGCAGGGCTGACTTCACAATTTGGGTGGGTAAACCCACCTTTATTATATTTCTGGTTCTCTTAATTAACTATTGTGGTTGACTTCTTATTCTGCCTATTACAATTGTCTATTGACCAATCTGCAAGAGGGGATTTGGTCCTAATACAATGACCGACATGATCAATCCACAATGGGGATTGATTATATGAATAATATATGAATAATAATAAAAATACTCTTTGCAGCTACATTATTTCAACACTCCCCCTTAACAAGAAGGGTATTCTTCAGCAACATCATGCGAGAGAGAGAGGACAACATCATCAACAGCATCAGGTAGGAGGACAACATCATTAATATCATCTTGGCTGGTGTATCTATAAATCATCGAAATTTTTCTTCATCGGCAACATCATCATTCTCAAAGGAATGCCATCAACATCTGCATCAATATGTATCAGTATAAAAATGATACCTCATCACAGCACTAGGCTGGCCCATCACAGTACTAGACTAGCTCTATGTCACAGCTGTTAAGCTGGTAGCTTAGTGCAAGTCACATCTTTCTTTACATCTAACAACTAGGTCAGAAGCAAGGTATACATCATCTTGCTTTATGTCTAACAACTGGGTCAGAAGCAAGGAACACAACATCTTGCTTTACGTCTAACAACTAGGACTATTAATCTCATATTCTGGTTTCTTTTACATATTCTTTTCTCTCTTACCTTCAATTTCCATTATACAGGTCATTAGAAATTTAGCCAAATATTGGAATGTTTACATTCAGATTTTTCATGGAAATCAATGATACACGTCATTAGAAATTTAGCCAAATATTGGAATGTTTACATTCAGAATTTTTCATGGAAATCAAATGCGATGTGAAGAGCATACTGTGGAATTCATAAATATTGCGATTGAGTTTTGCATAGGTTGTTTTCTATATCATGGAATTTCTTTTAATATTTGAATTTTATTTTAACATCCTTTTTGCTATGAAGAGATCTTATTACACAGAGATGGAATCTTGCCAAGATGATGAGAAATGCTTCTTAAATTCTTCATCAATTACGAGTGAGATGGGGTGTTGTTGTGTATTCCTTGTTGTGAATGTCTATGTCATGTTTTCTTTATGTCTGTGATATAGTGTTCATCATCATTATCATCAGTTTTCTGTTTGAACGAGATTGATGGAGAATATTTTGGAAATGCATGCCATTGGAATTTTATGTTTGAACAAGATTGATGGAGAATATTTTGGGAATGCATGCAATTGGAAATTTAGTTAGATATTAAAATGTTTACTCTTATATATGTCATGATTTGTTTATACAAATTAAATGCAATATTCATCAATAAAATATAATGATAGGTGATAATTTCACTAAGTTGTGACATTGAGTTTTGCATGTGTTGTTTTCTATTTTCCAGGATTAACTTTTAGAGGTCGAACAATGCCAATATGATGACAAAGACCATGTCTATGGTTCATTTTTTTTTATGTCCATGTGGTATGGTTTACACTCACTGTGTTCTCTATTCTCCATTTCAGCAATGTTGAGGGAGTTTGGACTCTGTTTCCTCTAATTTTTTTTCCTTTAAAAAGTTGTTGCAACCTTTAATTTCCAAGATATATGTGCTAAGAAATGCAGCAAAAAATTGGAAAGTTTAATCTGGAGATTTGTTGTTTCTTTGTTTTATGGAAATTAAATGTGATGATTAGGAGATTGAGTTTTGCATTATCTTTTTTCATTGCAAATAACCTGTTTGAACTATTTTATCTTTCCTTCTAATTATATGTGGATGTTTCTAGTGTGTTTTCTTGTTTCTTTTTACATAACAATGTGACTTTTGTGTGAAAACTAGTCAGGAGATTGAGTTTTCCATTATCTTTTTTCATTGCAAATAACCTGTTTGAACTATTTTATCTTTCCTTCTAATTATATGTGGATGTTTCTAGTGTGTTTTCTTGTTTCTTTTTACATAACAATGTGATTTTTGTGTGAAAACTAGTCTGGACTCTGTTTCCTCTAATTTGTTTTTCCTTTTAAAAAGTTGTTGCAACCTTTAATTTCCAGGATGCATTTGCTAAGAATTGTAGCATAATATTAGAAAGTTTACTGTGGAGATATGTTGTTTTGTTTATGGAAATTAAATGTGATGATCAGGAGATTAAGTTTCCCATTAGTTGTTTTTATTGCAAATAATTTGTTTGAACTATTTTATCTTTTCTTCTAATTATATGTCTATGTTTCTACTGTGTTTTCTTGTTTCTTTTTACATATTCTTTTTTTCTTGACCTTAATTCTTAGGATGTAGGTAATTAAAACTTTAAAAGAATATGATATCTATTTTCTTGCAATGTTATCCTATCAATATGGAATATGTCTACGTTCGTGTGTACTTCTTATCAATGTGACTTCTGTGAGAACTTATATCTATGTGTTTGTGTAATCCTTATCGATGTGACTCTATGTGAACAACAACTTTAATGAGACCTTTTCCTATAAATTTTTGGTATCCTTTTTGTAGGTTTGTTGCAACTTTTTGTTTTTCAGGATGCATGTGATTTTAAATTCAAGAGAATATTGAAATGCATACTTTTTAGATTGGTTGTTGCTCTGTTTATGAAAGTTAAATGTTATGTTTCTTTTTCAGGATGCATGTGATTTCAAATTTAAGAGACTATTGAGCTTACTTTTTAGATTGGTTGTTGTTGTGTTTATGAAAGTTAAGTAGGATGTCCATCAAAAAAATATAGCACTAATGAATTGGACAAAGTTTTCATTAGTTGTTTTCTATTGTCAATGATTTTATTTGAATTTTTTTTCCCATGCAAAATCCTTAGAGGTGAAATGCTACCAAGACTATGTGATTCTCAACTTATAATCTGGCACATTTTATTCTTCTTTTGATTTGTTTGAATTATTATTTTTTTCTATGCAAAATCCAATCCTTAGAGGGGAAATGCTACCAAGATGATGAAATACTTAACTTTTACATTAATATCTATGTAGGAGTGTTTTTTATTGCCAATGATTTGTTTCAACTATTTTTTTCCTATGCAGAACCTTTTGAGTTGGAATTAATCTGTATGTAGAAGTGGTTTGACACATTTTACCCTTTGAGGTGGAATGCCTACAAGATGATAACATGCTTACCTTGTTGATTAATTTGTATTTAGGAGTGGTTTGACATATTTTATTCTTTATGGTAACTTGTATTTTATTTTAATCATGTATGCTTCATAACTTCATAATTAATGTGTTGTATGTGTGAACAATGCTAATGGAGAGGTTTCCCCTTATTTTATTATTTATTTTTATTAATTTCCATGATGCATGTAATTAGAAGTTTAGGAGAATTTTGGAATCTGAACTCTCATATATAGTCTAATGCAATGCTGTGCTATCCAAATGGAAAATGTTTCTATGTTTGTGTTCATGATTCTATGTGTGAACAACCCTTTTCAAATTTGTTGCAACCTTTTAGTTTCCATGATGCAGAACACTTGAGGTGGAATGCTGCTAAGATGATGATATACTTAAGTTCTTCATTATTTTGTATTTAAAATCGGTTTCTAATGACTTATTTAAAGTATTTTTTAAGTATTTTTTCTATGGAAAACTCTTGAAGGTAGAATGTTGCCAGATGATGAGAGGCCTAACTCTTCTTAAGAGAGGTGTGGTGATTTTTCTTCTTTATACTAATTCCTTTTATAGTAATAAATAACTTGACAAAACGAATAAACATGACAAAACTGCGACAAAAATTGTGACCGTAATAATGAACTAGACAAAGATTGAGGTTTACATTGGTTTTTTCTATTGCTAATTATTTGTTTGAAATGTTTTTTAGCACAAAGATAAGAATAACTCATCAAGGAAGGAAGGAGCCCATAGATACTTTAGAGTCTTCAAGCTAACATAGAGGAAATAAGAAGACCACCCACAACAAGAAGCAGATTAACCCTATCCTCCATAGTAGACAACACGACATAGACAATAACAACAGCAGGAGGCAGGCTCCAGATAGATTGACCAGCATCTATATCTATACGAGATACACTTGGAACAGGGGACCACAGGGACTATACATTATTTTCCCAGCCACACAGCAACCAGGAACAACCCACACAAACCTACTTAGTTCTTATTGATCCTTTTATAGTAATAAAGAACTCGACAAAACGAATAAACATGACAAAACTGCGACAAAAATTGTGACAGTAATAATGAACTAGACAAAGATTGAGGTTTACATTGGTTTTTTTTATTGCTAATTATTTGTTTGAAATATTTTTTTCCTATCAGAACTCTTGAGGTGGAATGCTGCTAAGATGGATATACATAAATTTATCATTATTTTTTTTATTTAGAATTGGTTTTTAATGACAATGACTTGATCAAAGTATTTTTTCTATGCAAAACTCTTAGAGGTAGCATGTTGCCAAGATGATGAGAGACCTAACATCTTAAGAGTGGCGTGTTGCATTTTCTTCTCTATTCTAATTCCTGTTATTGGTGATTGCATATTCCTTATCTATATCTTCTTCTAATTATGTGTATGCCAATGAGTATGATTCATGTGCAATTGTTCTCTATTCCAACAACATTATGTGTACTCTTCATTCTATTTGTGAACAACATTAATGGAAATGTTATTTTCCTCTAAATTTCTGATTCCATATTTCAAATTTGTTCAGATGAATTTGATTTGAAATTAATATTTACTCTAGAAATTTGTTATGGAAATTAATTGTGATGCTCACCAACAATAAACACAAATGGAAACTTTCGAGGAATTTTCTTGTTTATTTTTATATGTCTGTTTGTAATTGGAATTTTTTATAGAAATTTTATGTGTAAGCAAGTGTGGGTTGATGCTTTTGCAGCTGATCTTAATCTTTCACACCCAGTTGATACACATCGTAGTCTCTTTTGGTACGTTTCTTGCTGCTATTTTTTGAAGTTTATTCTCATTTTTGTGTATGCTATTATTGCTTAATTTACTTGCTTTCTAAAGTGTGGGTTGATGCTTTTGCATCTTATCTTAATCTTTCACACCCAGTTGATCCACATTGTAGTCTCTTTTGGTACATTTCTTGCTGCTATTTTTTGAAATTTATTCTAATTTTTGTGTATGCTATTATTGCTTAATTTACTTGCTTTCAAATTTTTGTATAAGTTGTTGTTTATTTCTTAGACATAACTATGTTTGGAATTGACCTGTTTTTATGTTTGAAAGCATGTTGTAGGAATGTGCTTCTCTTCACACAAAGTCGTGAAACATAAATTGAAAAATGTACATAACAAATAGAAAAGGATAACGAAGCTGATCAGGTTCCCATATACATTGATTATCCTTCTATCTATGTGATGTATAGTCCTTAAAGTCCGCCAATAGATTGAGCTTAGTTCTTAAGGATTGGCAGAGAGTCCATCAAGGTTTCGTCTGCAAGAGTATGTAATAGGTGCCATTTTTTTTCACTTTAATAAAAATATTATAATATTTTTGGACCTTCTAGGTAAAAGTATTATAATCTTTTTAGACCTTTTAGGAAATATGTAGTATGCAATTTTAAACATGAAATTGATGATCAAATCATCTTCTTGACATGTGATCACAGCATTAAAAAGTGCAATTGATACATCGGAAAGCTCAAATTGGCTTTATTTGAGAGGACAAATGACTAAAGCTATATATGTGCTTACGGATGAAGGATGGTTGTTTATATCACATTTGATATGCAGGTAAGCTTGAAATCCGATAAAATTAGGGTTTTGCTTCAACCAACGTATAGACACTTTATCTAAATTTTCAATTATTTATCATCACTTTTTTATAATAAAGTTTTACTACATATGAAGTTGTGCACATCCAAAATCTTCATTGAGTGTAGTTTTCCCTTATGATTGGAAAAGAAGAATTTGATTTTAACAAGAACTTTGAATATTAATCTGCACTTCTAATCTCTTCAATATTTTAAGAAAGCTATGTTTTTATATTTTGTACTTTTTATTTGTACATTTCATACTTTTGTGTTCCATGTAGTCATTAATATCATTTTATTGTATTTGTGTTTTGTTGGATGGAATACAAATTTCAAACCATATACTTATCTTTATGAAATGAAATCTTATAAAACTAGGGTTAGTTTCAACCAACTTATAGCCACTTTCAATTATTTATCATCACTTTTTTATAATAAAGTTTTACTACATATGAAGTTGTGCACATCCAAAATCTTCATTGAGGAGTGTAGTTTTCCCTCAATGATTGGAAAAGAAGAATTTGTGTTTTAACAAGAACTTTGAACATTAATCTGCACTTCTAATCTCTTCAATGTTTTAGGAAAGCTATTTTTTTTTTTTTATATATTTTGTACTTTTTACTTGTACATCTCATACTTTTGTGTTCCATCGATATGTGGTCATTAACATCATTTCATTGTATTTGTGCTTTGCTGGATGAAATACAAAGTTCAAACCAAATACTTATCTGTATGAAATGAACAAGGGAGGTAGTCTTGATGGCTTGTTATACATTCAATTTCTCCATTGTATAGCTATAATGATTTATAAATAAATCATGTATATACAACAAGGGAGGTAGTGTTGATGGCTTGTTATACATTCAATTTCTCCATTGTATAGCTATAATGCTTTATAAATAAATCATGTATATACAACAAGGGAGGTAGTGTTGATGGCTTGTCATACATTAAATTTAATGTGACTTTAATGTTTTATAAATGAAATATGCATCCAATATCCTTGTGTAAAGGTTAGTGATCTATAGAGGACTAAATTAATATCCTTCTGTAAAGGGTAGTGATTTATAAAGGACTAAATTGAACTCACAATTTTTTGTCTTTCACAAGATCACATATTGCTAAGCACAAGAGACTTATCATATGCAATAAATGTATTGAGTTTTTAAATATCACCACCATTTATTTAGTATTTTTCATGTTATTCTAAATATAATTTTAGGATCTCGTGTGTTATGCTCCCAGGTATGCGAATAGGTATGTGCCATATATATATTTTATTTTTCAACCCTTTGGCAATTATTTGTTCTCATCTGTAAAATATGCAATTTCTCTATGCACTTTCGCAAATGGCACTCTTGAATATGAACTAGCCAAATGACGCTTCAACCCAGGCTTACTAATTGAAGTCACGGTTTAGCAAAACATATTAGGAAATATTGGGACTTTCTTCTCAGCTGCTGCTGCCCTTCCTCTTTGAGCAAGGGAAATTGAACTGTAATTTGTCATATATATTTGATTGATATTGCCATAGCTTGCTTATTTCTGATCTAAATGGAAGTTGAAAAGACATTTGTTTTTTATGTAAATGTTGGTTAATATGTACTTTAATAGTTATTTTTTATCTCTCAGTTATTTTTTATCTCTCAAATCAAGAGGTAATACAATCTATGAAGATTGTAGAATGCTTGGAAAAAGTCATTCATTGATGGAAAGTTTGTAGATATGTATTGTTTATTGGGATTTCTTTAACATGAACTTAGGCCATAAGACCTTTGACATAAAATTCAAAAATTAATATAAAGAGCTTCTAGGTAATTTTAGTCATGTAAAAGTCTTAGTTAGTGTTTTTCCAAGAACACTAATACAGTTACGTGCATAAAGCATTTCAACAACGTTCTGAGAAACAAATATCTTGTCAAATTGATGTAGATTTGGTGACATAGTAGTCCTCTAACAAACAAAATCAGACATTTTGCTACCATTTTTAAAATTTTACTATAGTTACAATTAGAACTGTCATCATGTTGCTTATGCTTTAGGTTTGTTGGTTTTTAGAATTTAACAGAGTTCTCGTCAGTCTTGTATGCTTTTCTATTCTAGTTACTCTTGTATGATTTTCTGTTTTGGTCACCATTACATGCTTTTTTGTCAAATTGAATAGAAAAATTAATTAAATTATCTATACAGAAATTAAGGTTTTCTGTTCTCGTCACCATTACATGTTTTTTTGTCAAATTGAATAGAAAAATTAGTTAAATTATCTATACAAAAATTAAGGTCAGTAAAATAACATAAATTAGGTATAAATTTTATTTTATCAAATTGGATAGAAAAATGAGTTTATCCATTTATAGAAGGATTGATGTCTTCTAACAAAACATCAGAATTTATTGATTAAGGGAAGTAAACGTAGCATAGGAGGCTAAACACTTTTGTTTCACAAATTCATATAATTATAAATATATTGTTGATTGTACTAAAACCGCATATACGAAATTATATATAGGTTTAGTCATGCGAATTTAATAAGGGGAGTAAACGTAGCATAGAAGGCTAATCACTTGTGTTTCACAAATTCTTATAATTATAAATATATTATTGATTGTACTAAAACCACATATACGAAATTATATATAAGTTAAGTCTTGTTTATTATTATCTAAATGTAATTTTAGAGGTTAGAAAAATGGAGATGATGAACTATCCTCTCCCTACAATTAATGGCAAAGTCTCAGGTTCAAACCCTTGCCCTATCTCACACAAGCGGTGTAAGTTGACAAAATAAGAAGTAAAGAAGATAATATCGAGAAGATAAATTAGGAACAAGAATGTATAGAGCGCATTCGTATTAGATGAAAGGATGAACCTTATAGGTGAGAAACATTACAACTGAATCAAGAAACAAAACAAGAAATCCGAACCACTGAGACATCTAGACAGAACAATTGATAGTCACATACTATTGAGGTTACAATTATAACTAACACTCACTCCCTCTTAAACTCAACAGTTACGAACATGAACATTGATAATACCCAAGTGTTGTCTCTGAAAATCAAAAGTGTTTTTTCCTAATGGCTTTGTAAAAATGTCTGCGAGCTGATCTCCTGAATATTTCACCATTATTGACTAGCTTGCATATGAAGTGAAAGCGAGTGACCATGTACTTGCTTTTCTTATGAAAAACATGGTTTTTGGATAAAGAAATTGTTGAAGTGTTGTCATAGAATATAGGAGTTGGATACTTTTTTGTATGTGACGTATCATTCAATAGTCTTTGCAACCACACAACTTGACAGGAAGATGAGGTAGCAGCGACATACTCTGCCTTTGCAGAATATATTGAGACAATGGGTTGCTTCTTTGATGCCCAAGAAATTAGGTTCATGCCCATGTGAAAAGCATATCCTAAGATGTTTTTTTGGTCATCTAGGCTACCTGCAAAATCACTCTCAGTGTAACTAGAAAGATGATTATCTTCAGACTGAGAGAACCATAAACCAAAATTAAGAGTGTCTGCAACATATTTCCGAATCCTTTTCGCCATCTTCCAGTGAGAATCTTTGGGAGATACCATGAACCTGAAAACAAAGCCGACTGCATACATAATATCTGGCCTAGTTGCTGTAAGATACAACAAACTGCCTACTAAACTTTTGTACAAGGTAGAATCCATTGTAGGGCTTTCATCTTGTTTGCTCAATTTTGTGCCCAGGGGTATAGGAGTTTCTATTGGATTGCAGTCTTCCATGCATAATCTTTTGATGATGCCTGCATACTTTTGCTGACAGACAAAAATCCCTTTGGTTGATTGGTCAACCTCAATCCCCAAAAAATATTTCATTATGCCAAGATTTTTCATCTCAAAAACTCAGATTGCATGGCATGTTTAAAATTGGTTAACTCAATATTTCCAGTATATATCATGTCATCAACATATAAACATACAATCAAAATTTTACCTTCCTGATCTGTTTTTGTGTATAGAGTTGGCTCATTTTGGCTTCTGCTGAAACCGTTCTTGATCAAGTAAGTGTCAATTATGTTGTACCAAACTCTTGGAGCTTGCTTTAATCCATACAAGGCTTTATTCAATTGATACACTTTGGTTGTCTTCTCTTTGACTTCAAATCCAGGTGGTTGATCTACATAGACCTCTTCTTCTAAGACACCATTCAAGAAATATGACTTGACATCCATCTGGTATACTTGCCATTTGTGTTGAGTTGTTATGGTTAAGAGAGTCCTTATAGTGTCCAACCTTGCAACTCGAGCAAACGTTTCACCATAATCAATGCTTGGTTGCTTTGAGAATCTTTTGGCAACAGGTATTGCCTTGTGTTTTTCAATCTTCCCCCTTTCATTGAGTTTAGTTTTGTAAACCCATTTGACACCAATACTTTTTTTGTGTCTAGGCAGATCAACACGATCCCATGTCTTGTTCTTCTCAATGGAGTCAATCTCTTGGTTCATGGGTTGAACCCAATGTGGCTCTTTAGCTGCCTCTTTAAAGGATGTAGATTGACATGACATTAATGCAAAAAGATTGTGTTGATCAATATCATCCAACTGCTGATGGATTTTTCTCAAGCTTCGAGTTCTCTGATTTTGAAGTTCAGAGGATGAATTTCTACTTGAAGAAGAGTTGTCTTGGGGACTTTCAGGCTGTGCTTGTACTTGCAATCTTGGAAGGACAGACTGATGTGTTTGTTGTCTTGAATTGTCTATGTTTTCAGGAAGTGGCAGCAATATTGGATTTTGACTATCGATAGGACGATTTTTAGACTCACTCCAGAACTGATTTTCAAGAAATTTGACATCTCTGTTGAGACTGAGTTTCTTTGAAACTGGATTGTAGAGTCTATAGGATTTGGATGTCTCACTGTAGCCAACAAAAATGCATTTCTCACTTCGATCATCAAGTTTATTCCTCAATTTGGAAGGTATGTGAGCGAATGCAATGCATCCAAATGTCTTAAGATGAGCAACATTCAGTTTTTTCCCACTCCATGCTTCTTGAGGGACCTTCATCTTGAGACTGGTGGTTAGAGATCTATTCAGGAGATAAATTGAGCATGCTACTGCTTCAGCCCAAAATAGATTTTACAGACATTTCTCTATGAGAAGACTTCTTTCCGTGTTCATTATAGCCTGATTTTTCCTCTTAGCCACTCCATTTTTTTGTGGAGTATACTTGGTTGTAGTTTGCACGATGATGCCTTGTGATTTGCAAAAATTTGTAAATTCTTTGGAGTTGTATTCTCCTCCTACACTTGACCTGAGAATCTTCACATATTTCCCACTTTGTTTTTCAACATCAGTCTTGAATTCTTTGAACTTTGCAAAAGTTTCAAACCTGTGTCTGAGAAAATAGATTCATATTTTCCTGCTGAAGACATTAATAAATGTTAGGAAGTAAAAGATACCACCCATTGACTTTCTTTGCATTGTTCCATAGAGGTCTGTGTGAACCATCTCTAGGTGTTGTTTGGCTTGAGTGGAGGACTGTGGAAAACTTGTTCTCTTATGTTTTCCAAGAATGCAAGACGCACATGGGGGATTATCTTCTTTGAAGATAGGTAGACTTTTGACCATGGAGTGTTTTTGTAGAAGGCTTAGACTCTGAAAGGGTAGATGTCCAAATTTTGCATGCCAAATCATAGTTTCATTGGGGGTGGATGCACTTTGTGCATAAGATTGGATCAAATTTGTAGTTCTAAGGGTCAGAGGAAACATTCTATTCCTAGTCATGTGGATTTCAGAAATCAATTTTTTGTTGGGAGATTTACCATATATCCTACATGATGCTCCTTCAAAAAGTACCTTATAGCCATTTTCAACTAGTTGACCTACACTTAACTGATTATGTTTCAAATCTGGAACGTCATAGACATTGTTTATGTCTTTCTTTACATTTTGTTTAGTGAGAATAGGTACAATTCCTTTTCCTTGAATTTTGATTAAAGAATCATCTCCAAGTGTAATATCAGATGAAATAGAAGAATTAATGCATGAAAGTAAACCTTTGTTACCTGTCATGTGATTGTTGCATCCACTGTCCAGCAACGAAAGGTATTTTTGTCGTTCTTCAGTCTTGTGGCATGAGAGAAACATACCATCTAAGGTTTCTCCTTCATGATTTGAGACATGTTCTCTTCCTAAGTGTTTATCTGCTTGCTTCTTCTGTCATTCAGATCCATAGTGCCCATACTTTTTGTAGTAGTAGCATTGTATGCTTTCTTTGTCATTTGATCTCATCCCTCTGGAGGCTGAAAATTGAAAATTCTAATTTTGGTTTGGATGTATGTGACCTTCACTTGAGTGATTGTTACTTGGAATTCTCCCTTTTCCTCAGTGACCTCTGCCTTTGCCTCTCTCTCTACTGAAAGAGAACTGATTCTTGAAAGTGTTGGTGATTGACTCATCTTCGAGAAGTAGTATGGTCTCATGTGTCAACAAAGAACCCATTAGTTCATCGGTGGAAAAATTTGACAAATCTTTGGATTCAAGGATGGATGTAACAACCATTTTGAATTTCTTTGGTAGAATTTCGAGGACTTTCTCAACGATCATTTGATCAGGGATGTCTTCACCAGTCAACGTGATCTGGTTTACAATTCACGTGACTCTGGTCATAAATTGATCAACGTTTTCAGAATTTGTCATTTTTAAAGTTTCAAAATGTGTCCTCAAGGTTTGCAGCTTAATTGTTTTGACCCTGTCATTTCCTTGGTAAGCTATTTGTAGAATGTCCTAGGCCTGTTTTGATGTAATAACACTTGTGATTTTGGAGAAAATCGAGTCATCCACGGAGTTTTGAATCCATAATTTTGCCTTATTCTCTATGTTCCTCTGTTATGCCTGAGCGGTTGTTGGATCTGGTTCCACGTAGCCAAGATCCACTGGATCCCAACACTGCTATGCTTGTAAGAAGGATTTCATTCTAAAAGACCAAAATTCATAGTTCTTTCCAAGAATAATCGACCCTTGTGTTGGTCCTAAGTTGTTAGAGGTGGCCATCTTGAAAAAAATAGAACAAAAAGTAAATGTTGGGGATTTTCGTGCTTTACATGTTTCTTGTGCATAAAAACAAGTCTGAGAAGTTCTCTAAGTGACTTTGGGCCGAAAAACATGGGGTATACCACTTCTTTAGCTTCGATCTAGTTGGATCAGACTATCCGAGCATGCGATCTACAAAGTCATAACTCCGAACTCTGTTCTATATCGATTGTAGCCCCTCTAATTTAAGAATCAAGATATCTGAGTGTACTCGAGAGATAAAAAAAAAAATTGAAGTTTAACTTTTCATGTGACTGCGGGCTTAAGACCAAGTGCTTCGAGACTTCGAGCTTCAGACGTTTCGACGTGTGAAGGCCTTAGTTCCTTCGAATAGTCGAATAGCCGAATTGTTGCAAAGATCAATGGTCCTCGTTAATGTGAGATCAATGACTCATAATTACATCGGGAGTTCAGGCTTCGGAGATTTCCACAGCTCTTAATCGCAAAACTCGCGAAGTGCCAAAGCGACGAACTATTCGTATACATGTAGTAGATCCAACGGTCCTCAAATCTCTGCAAACCAACAACCAATATTTACTTCGGAACTCCGTCGTTCGACTTTGGAACTTCGACGTTCGGGAGTTCTCATCTGCTAACTCGTGTTAACCTTCAAAGTGTCGAACCTCCGAAGTGAGAGATTAGCCTCCATGTGTCCTTTTGATTGGATGGTTGATATTTACTTCGGAATCCCAGGCTTTGGGAGTTTCGATATGCACAACACCACAAACCTTCGAAGTGTTAACTTTTCGAAGTGTTAGATCTCTCAACAAGTGTCCTCAACCTTCAACAGTTTAGATTGACTTCGGGCTCTGGCCAGTTCTCGTTTCAATGCTTCACTTCACAAAATCTTCTAGAGTGCTAAGCCTCTGAAGTGAGATTTGGTGCCATGTTATTCTTTGATGAATGGTCTAGATGAATTTCAGGTTTCGGGCCTTCGAGAGTTCTTGCTTCACGTTTCTGAATTTCCTTCGAAGTGGCTATCCTACGAAGTGTAGGATCTCCTGCCACTTGTACTCTGCGATCAATGGCCTAGATTTACTCAGACTCTTCGGAGCTTCGTGAGTTCTTGACTCAGAAGACCTTCGTTCTTCCAGAGTGTTGATGTTCTGAACTTCCGAAATGATGTCGCGTGTCCACTGAAACCAATGGCTAAGATTTACTTCGGGCAACCGACCCTTTAGCGACTACGATTCCTTCACACTCCTTACACCTTCGAAGTTCTCTAGCTCCGAAGTGTGGGATCGCGTGACGCATGTCCCTTCTGGCTTCAAAGGTCCAGATCTACTTCGTGCCTTTGGGACTTTGATAACTTCCTTCTGTTAATCCTCCCAAACAACGAACCAGTGAAGCGTTGATCAGACGCCACATGTCCTCCAATCTAATGGACATGATTTGTTTTGGACTTTGAAACTTTGCAAAATTTCAACTCCTTTGCAATATTTGCACGAAATCACCGAATATGCGAACTTTCGAAGAACTTTGGCGGTTAAACCTTGCACACTTTTTCTTGATTTGATGACTGCTCTTACTCTCGCCCAGATCTAACGGTTGAGAACTGTTCGCCTCTTCTGCTTGCTCCTCGTGCTTTCTGAGCTTGATTTAATGGCTCAGATCTGTTCCTGTGATTGATCTTATGGTTGTTGTAGCTTCTCCTTTGATGCTTCTACAACTTCCTTCTAAAGAAGGGACTCCATTATTCGTTAAATGCTTCGTCCTTCTGCAGGGATGATTCTTCGCGATGTGTTGTCTCCAACGATCTTTTGAGCAGACTGCTCTCCAAGCTCTGTGAAGAGTCTTACCTCCGACGCTTTGAATCTCTCGTCTACGATACAACGTATACTCTGTTCTCTTCCTCCTAGGATCGGGCTGCTCGCCAGGCTCTGTGAAGAGGCTTACATCCTAAGATCTGATACCATGACAAAATAAAAAATAAAGAAGATAATATAGAGAAGACAGATTAGGAACAAGAATGTGTAGAGCACATTCGTATTAGATGAAATGATGAACCTTATAAGTGAGAAACATTACAACTGAATCAAAAAACAAAACAAGAAATCCTGACGACTAAAACAGCTAGCCAGAACAACTGGTAGTGTACAGTCACATACTGTTGAGGTTACAGTTATAACTAACATAACATAAACACAACACTCATATCAAAATTTTGTGTGGACTAATGCCCTAGTGAAAACTCAGATTTTATCTTAACAGATTTTTACCATGGTAGAGGCTCGTTGTTCTAAAAATTGTTTAAATTTGGTGAAGGTTGGATAATGGGTTTTTCACATGGAGAAATTTTTTTAGCTCCCAACAAAATCATTGTTAGTTGAAACCCTCGTCCATATACATTACATGTTTTGAATTTGGTCTTCAGTTGCACACATTTGTCTTTAGATTTTCTTCAATCAAACTTTGTGATCTGTCCAATGGAGGTGGGGTTTTTTTCTGGATCAAAGCTCTGCAAAATTTGGGGTTTTATTTTTTTATTTTTTGGAGTTTTTTATTTTTTTATTAGTTATGGGCTTTCAATGATGCTTCTCTCTATTCCAACGAGTTGCTCTGAAATCCACTAAATTATACATTCCTTTATGTATAAAAGTTTCAGATTTGGATCTCTATCAGCCCCGGTCTCTGCCTTACTAGTTAAATGGAAAATTTTGAGGACTAATTTTGTGAAAAAAAGCAGGTTTGTATTTTAGATTATTGTACATTATTCTTTAGAATTGTGAATTATCACATTTTTGTTTGTTAATAGCAACACAAATTCACCTGGTGATTATTCTACTGTCTAGTTTTATCTTCGTTTTTTAAGACCTTATCACAGTAAGAATGAAAAATATGCTTTTGTAGACAAAAAAGAGATTTGTTGGAGTAATCTCCCTGTTATTAACTTTCTTTATCTTTCTGTTTGCCAACTATTCAATTTAGTAGAAGTTAGACTTCAATTGTCATTGTGTTCAGTTTCAGTTTATTCTAATTGGTGTAGAGATCTGTTGGATCCTTTGTAATCTATGTATTCTATTTAATAGTGAGATGGGTACTGAAACCCCAAGGTTCTTCTGTCTATTTGTTTTCATTTATTGTTTGTATTCTGCCTCTTTGAACTTTGTCATGGTATCGGATCACACTATGTAAGCCTCTTCACAGAGTGGAGAGCAGTCCAATTGATGCAAGTAGTGGAGACCAGTGAGGCTAGTGACTACAGATTGCAGAGAATTCCTTTTGCGTTTGTTTGAGATCTGCCAGATATTCTTTGGAGCATGAGAAAGGAACTTGCGTGATTGAGTTAGGGTCCCTCGTATGATCGATGATGTATTTTAAAAGAATCACAAGCGTCGTTTTCTGGGTACAAAAGAAAAATTCTATTAGATTGGCAATTTTTTTTGTTTGTTTGTTTGTTGCAAAGTGAAGCCCGATCTTCGATCTCTCAGTAACCCCAGTGGGACTAACAAAATTCTATTGGATCGACAAAAAAAATTGTTTGTTTCTTCATTTCAAAGTGAAGCCCAATTTTTGAGTTCCCGATGGGATCGACAAAATTAAATCAGATCGGTTGGCCCTGGTGGGGGACCAACAAAGCAAAGGGATTGCTCCTCCAATCTCGGCGAAGGAGTGAGGACATGTGTATATTTTTTTTCTGGTGTATTTTTGTGTTCGGTATGTAAAAAGGGTGTGTTTTCATAGTTTAATCCATCAATTCGAGAAGGTGATGCTTCTTGTGCCCTTCGATATTAGTTTCATGTCTGAGGAGAGCGTTGGATCTGGCAAATTGAACATGGCAATTTGAGACCCTATGCAAGATTCGTCACATAGACCGAAAAATAGTCGTGAGCACACAACATGTTGATAGTTAGAATTAGTCTCACAGATCTCACCGAGGATATTCCCAATTCCATAGGTGGTTTTCTAAGAACTAGAAGGGGACATGACTATCTCTTTGTGGTGGTGGATAGGTTTAGTAGGATGTTCCTTCTCATGCCTTTTAAAAAGACTAGCAGGGGGCAAAGATGAAACAAACATGTTCTTTGAAATTTTCTAGGTGCACTTTGGGATATTAAGGGGTCCGATCTAAAATAGAGATGGTAGATTTCTTAATGCCTTTTCGACTAAACTTTGGGAGAGGATAGACACCAATTTGAAGAGATCCACAACTTTCCATCCATAGACATATCAAAGGACATGAAACAAAAATTCCATCTAGGATCAGATTAAAGAGATCAACTACTTTTCGTCCACAGACATAAGTAGTGAACATAAGATTGGTTCAAATTTTGAGGGGTTACAATCAGAAGCATCTGAGGACCTCAAAGAAAAATATTATGTACGTTCAACGATGGTGTCTAACGATACTGTTACAACACTAGTAGAGCTCATCGTTATCAAAACATCATAATGCATATTGCACATCTCGATCTGCATTATCTACATGCGTATTAATGATCCATTGGGTCTGTTATTTGTAGTGCTTCAAGATTTAACCACTTTTTTTTAATCGAGATGATCTTGTGTACATATAACTATCAATTATTAGAGTTGACTCCATCTAATCCGCATTGTTTAGTCAGCTTGACAAGAATTCTTGACTTGACTGTACTTGCATCCAATTCATAGTCGATTGTTGGGTTGGTCAATCCACCACTTGACTATCTTTGACAAATGGTCGACTATTGTTGACTACTCGACCGACTAATGTAGAGTTTTGGATGATTTCTAGACCGACTGTTTCCAGATGTAGGTTGACCACTTGACCGATTGAATCCAGAAAAAGTGTGATGAACCATCAATGCTTGATGTTCCAACAAAGTCATAAACATGATCCAGAGGAAAACAATGGTCTTATGTTGTAATTGAACCTTCTCAATTTTAAGCACCATGAACAACACTTAAAACCATGACACAAGCCCTCTCTACTGATTCTTTCGCATGTGAGTTGATAATGGGTCTCATTGAAAGGTCTTGGGTTCTTACACAAAATCAAGAAAGGAAACATGAGCCTTTATCCCTAAACCTTATTTTTCATGCTCATGCACCATGGATGATTCCTCAAACCACCACATATGTTGTCTTATGGCATCAATCACCTCAAAGTGGTATATGGTCATTATGATTAGGTTAGTTGTGGACCAAGAATGGATCTTGAGGTTTAGGGTTGCTTAGGGGAGGGAAATAAAGGCCTTATGCCCTAAATTAAGCTTCTTAGGCTCAATCACCATGAAAAACACTTGCAACCCACAAAACATGCCCTCTTTTGAGAATATATTGACTATGAATGAAAACAATGGTCTTATGTTGTAATTGAACCTTCTCAATTTTAAGCACCATGAACAACACTTAAAATCATGACACAAGCCCTTTCATGTGAGTTGATAATGGGTGTCATTGAAAGTTCTTGGGTTCTTACACATAATCAAGAAAGGAAACAAGAGACTTTATCCTTAAACCTTACTTTTCATGCTCATGCACCATGGATGATTCCTCAAACCACCACATATGACGTCTTATGGCATCAATCACCTCAAAGTGGTATATGGGCATTATGACTAGGTTAGTTGTTGACCAAGAATGGGTCTTGAGGTTTAGTGTTTCTTAGGGGAGGGAAATAAAGGCCTTATGCCCTAAATTAAGCTTCTTAGGCTCAATCACCATGAAAAACACCCACAACCCACAAAACAGGCCCCTCTTTTGAGAATATATTGACTATGAATGGTTTAGCAAGAGACATTATGATGTTTTCAACAAGATTAATAAGTCTTTGGGTCTTGACATTTCTTAGGGAATGATAGCAGGGGCCTTAGACATTTAGCAAAGCTTCTTTGGCTCAAGCATCAAGAAATTTGCATTGAAACACTACATAGGACCTTTGTATTAGATCTTTGGCCTCTAAATGGGATATGGCCTTCATTATATCATTTTGGGGAACAAAGATTTCATATTGAAACTTTCCCCAAAATATTTTATTTTGAAACATATCAAGGTGAGAGGTCTTTCCTGGTTATTATTTTATGTAAAAGTAATGTGCGCATGATTTTTGTAAGCAAAACACGTGTTCTTTATAACTAAAATGTGTACATGGTTTTGTAACGTGTGCGCATTCCCATGAATTTAAACAAAAAAGGCATGATTGTCTCTTTTCCTATGTGTGTTAGATGAGTTGGTTTCTTTATTTTTAGCTTCAAAGTGACGAACTTTGTGGTTCATGCTACATAAAGAAAAAACAATCATTTTTCCAACTTACTATTACCATATCCATTTTCAACGAGGTTTTAAGTGTGATCCACACACATACACATAAAGAAAAGACTATTGTCTTCTATTTTATTTGTATTTCTATCATAATTCCAAAATGCTTTCGTATTTTGTTTCTATTATAACTTTTTATTATCCTGACCATCTCAGAAATGTAACGTAATCCGAGAAACAAATTATATGGTGCAAAAGTACAAACAAAGATCTACAGATAAAAAGAAGAATAAGAAGAAGAAGATTGATTATGCTAAGACCTTCAAACTTGGTCTCACACACATAAAGAAAAAACTATTGTCTTTTAGTTTATTTGTATTTTTATCATAATTCGAAAATGCTTTAGTCTTTTGTTTCTATTATAACTTTTTATTATCTCGACCATCTTCGAAACATCTGGGAAACAAATTATATGGTGCAAAAGTACAAACGAAGACCTACACATAAAAAAATGCAAAAAGGAAAAAAAAGAAAAAAAAAAAGAAGATTGATTATCTTAAGACCCTCAACCTTGGTCTCAACTCGTGAGATTGATTTTCTCTCTCCTATAATGTGCTTTTCAAAGAAGGTCGATTTCTTTTCAAAGAAAGTCAATTGTGTACAACTTAAAATATATGCCTAAGATAAAGCCTAAAATAATTATATATAATAAAATTACATGTGTGTAAGTTGTGTGTGGGGTCTTCTAAGTAATCTATATATAAATAAATTAGTATTTAGAAGAGAGAGAGGTCTCTCTTTGCTCATAATATTTTTTATTATTCATTTTAATGATCCTATTGATTGTCATAAAGTTTTTAAAGAGACTTCTTGGTTTTGGGGAAGCATGGGAATTTTTAGAACCCCTTTGTTCCCAAATTTTGGTCCTAACTCTATGTTAGTTTCTAGAATGTCGGTTTGGGTTTGCCTTCCCAATTCGCCATTAAATTTTTGGTATTTATTAGTTTTTGAGTATATTGAGAATATATGTAGTTTCCAATGTAGGGAAGTTATGTTTTAATGTGTTTTCATTTTGATCAAATGGAACGTACAACAATATTTTTTCTCTACAAAAGTTTTCATAGTCGATGTGTTTGTTGTATTTGACAATGCGTATTACATTTGGTTTTTTTTTTTTTGATACAGGTTACCATTTTTTTTGTAATGTGATACAAACTCCGCAAAGAAGATATTCTGAGTAGGAGGTGGACACTGGAGGTAGTAATCAATAATAGAGCGACATATCACGTCCTATGAATTATCAGGCTTTTTTTTAGCAAATATGGTGGTTTTTGCACGAATGTGCGTTTGTCAAGTGGATATGTGTTTATGAAGACACATTTCCTTGAACTACAATTAAGAGGCAGGGAAAGTGCAATGTAGACTGCTTGTTGAACAAACATTTGTTGAAGATTAAGTAATGTATTTCCAAGTGTACGTATCATTTGCATAGCATCAATTTGATTTTTTTCATGTTCTTTGAATGCACTTGTCATAGATTTGTCAACCTTTGTCATGTACACGGTACAATATGATGCTGCAACATATGCATTGAGAACATACTGTGAATCTGTATTTTCATTCCACATAATTGGCATGTCCTTGGAGAAACCGTTGTTCCAAATATGTGAAAGTTTTCGTTTAAGGAAAATTGTTGGTTGTTTAAGTCTAGATTGTTTCAGTTTGATGTACTCATATTTTGTTAGATTTAGTTCTGCCAAGAAGTCTTCAAAACTCATTAATTCATTGAAGTCTCATTGTTCTAGAAATGCGAACAAAGATTTTGATTCCTCAATGAGAACATTGTTCTCTAAACTAATTGGTTCTATGATTCTTGTTGTTCTCATTGGCGACGCATGGAAGTTGTATATGCAATGTGAATTCTTTCATTTTTTATAGCTTCTTGTATGGTAATGTCTATGAACATTGGCAAGTTCTAGATCCAAATGGTCCATGTTGCATGTTATGTATCTATCCAGAAATTGCTTGATTTGTGAGTTGTTGTCATTTCCATAGACCAGTGCACCCTCTATCCATAACAGTGTGTGAGTCTTGCTCACTCCCTCTATTTTGGAACTTAGTCTCAAAGTAGTAGTTCGATATTTTTTCAAAGAACGTTTCATCATAAAATATAAATTGCCTCGAAGTATTTATTTTATGTCTATAGTAACGAGTACATGTCACTGGGTCATTTCTTATGAGGTAGTCAATGTCATCATTTTCTAATGTATAAATTTGTTTTTTCCTTTTCATGTTCCTAAATAATGTAGACACCGTAGTCACCAACAGATCCCAATGATGCTCTGCACTTGTAAATGTGATGAAAAAAGTTGGGGGTCCCAATTGTCAAATCATTGCAGATATAGTTTTCTTGTTTTGTTGCAAGTAGTTAGGAGAGATGCCAATGTTTTTGAAATCTATGTATCCAATATCAAATTTTAGGATTTTTTCTAGGGTTGCTTTATACTTGGCATCTCTGCCCAATAACTTTATTCCTTGTAGCTGTCCTTTTCTTATTCGCACCCACATGCAAGAGAGCACTTTCTCAATTATTATGCGCATTGTTTTGAAAAACAAATTTGTTATGTGACAGAAGAAGTCACCGCTTGAATGTAGCAGTTCCCATCGAACTATTTTTTGGTAGCTAAATCATTCTGTGATGTCACTAGCACATGGATCTCCATAGAACAATGTTGGGAAGTTCATTTTCTCAACAAATTTGTCCTTGAATATTCCAAGTGGACGTTGCCCTTCAACATGTGCAATTTCGACAATCTTGTCTTGCAAGTCATGAATTCGTGTTAAGGACCTAACCCCTCATGTAGGTAGAACAATATATTTCGATGTAATAAAGGTCAATATTAATAAGGCCTTGCAATAAGGTAGAATAAGTCGAATGTAAGAAGACCTAATAGAAGCTTCTACTAAAAGAAGGATCTTCCTTTAGATGGTTATCTTGATAGACATATTTAGTATAAATAGGAGTCTAGGGTATGAGAACTCTAGCTTGGATATTATTGTAATAGAGCTCTACTTGATTGGAGGTTTCCCCCTCTAAGAGGCAAGTGAACATTGCTCTCAGTAATCAAAGTGTTATTTCTGGTGTTATTTTGGTTTCATATCGATCTTATTGTGGTGTTGTTTTGGTTATATTGTTGTTCATCTGCCATTTATAGCATTTTATTTTTGTTCTACATACTTTCTATATATGGAATATTACAAGTGGTATCAGAGCACCTTCCATGGCAGAAAATTGTGGGTTAATTTTTTTTTAGGGTAGAGACGTATTCTAACATCTTTAAGCTACAGACATTTGTCGTTACACGCATAAACCCGTGGTTGAGGGATTCATACATGCAAGAAATACAAGTGGTTCTTAAGCGCACATTTGTTGGCCACCCTTGTAACCCCTGTTGGTTCGAGTGGTAGCGCATCAGACAACACCTGTATAGAAATCAGCCTAGATTTCCTGAAGCCCTCTTTAGATAAATCGATTGACCGTTTGATTGTTATAGTGCCACCGAGAAAAACACTCGGGAAGATACTCTCTAGTACCTGGGTAGTCGGGTAGTACAGTGAAGGGAACAGTCTAGCCTCCTTAGTTGGTGCTCTAAGATATTGGTCCGAGTACTACTGTTGGACCTAGCACATATATAAGAGAGCTATAACACAGGGCAAACCCTTGTCTGTAGAACCCTTGAATACCTAACCCTTGGGGACGGAAATAAAAAATATAATAGACAAGATCTATTGTCGCACAACTGTGTTCGAGTTGTCAAATCACTACACATTTCTTCCTAGTTAAGAACTTAGGCATGTCATCACTGCAGTATTCTTCAGACCAGAGTATAACTCCGCAGGTGAATAAATAAATAAATAAATAAAAATCTAGAAATTTTTGCACCATTATTTGAGACCTATTGCATTGGATTTATCTCTTCGCCCTTATCAAATTCATACCTATCATTTTTCGGCAAAATTTTTGACCCCACCCGCCCCTTTTTCATTCCCTCGTCATTATGGCCCATACCCATAGCCAAGACTTGGAAGCTCACTTCAATACCCTGCAATTTAATTTCACAGAGACCCAACAAGAAGTGAGACAACTCAATGCCAATATTTCCACCATCAATCAAAACATGCATTCCTCCATCACCGCATCAATCGACGAACTCAAAGAAGACCTCAAACAAGACATGACTACCCATCTTGAATCTATCTTTTCGATGATCTGTACCAAGATGCATATCCCTGAAGATCCCCCTTTATCTGATCCACCTTTGCATACCGAAGCTGAAACTTCCTCTCATTCCCATAATTATTAGCCCCATCACTTTCAGTGTGACCTACACCTTTCGTGGGTGGATGTGAACAAATTTGATGGCTCGGATCCCACTGGTTGGGTCACTTAGATGGAACATTGTTTCTCTTTGTATGGCATTACAAATGACTTGGCCAAACTCCAGTATGGTGTTCTCCATCTAGATCAAGAACGTTGGCAATGATGGCAATGGAGAAAAACTGTTCGTCAAGGGTATATTGCTTGAACACACTTTGTGGCAGAGCTTTATGAACTCTTTGACACTGACACCAACCATTTAGGTTGTTTGACAAAGTTGAAACAATATGACACAATGGAAGACTTTATAGCTGTTTTTGAGCGACTAGCTTTTCGTACAGAGGGCATGTTTGATGTTTTTTTTCGAGAATGTTTTATTAGTGGCCTCAAGGATGAGATCCGTGCCCATGTCCTCATGGCTCGGCCTCAGAGTTGGGTGGAGGCTACTAAAAGAGCTAAGGAAGCACATCGGGTTGTCTCTTCTTAAAACAGGAAACCCTCCTTTATGCCTCGTACTAAACCAATAAATCCCACTCCTTCTGCTCCACTAAAGAACCAAAAATTGACCAGGGATGAAATGGTTAAACGCCAACTCAAAGGCCTTTGTTATAATTGTGATGACAAATATTTTTCGGGCCACAAGTGTAAGGAACAAAAGTTTTTTTGGCTATCTCGTAGGATGTTTCGAAAGAGGACGTCAAAACTGCCCTCGTTTTTGAGTCACCTGAACCCACTGCCATAACCCCTCCCTCAGCCCCTCCCAAAGTAGAACCGATCATTTTCCTAAATGCTCTCACTAGCTTCTCTGCTCCCCACACCCTCAAGCTAATTGGTTACATAAAGCAAAGGAAGATCATCATTCTTGTTGATAGTGGAAGCACCCATAATTTTATTCATCGTCACATTGTCCAAGAAATTCATTGCTATATCCATGAAGTCAATAATTTCTAAATCATGATTGCCAATGGCGGCTCCATGAAATGTGGAGGGCTTTGTGAAAATGTGTGTCTCCAAATTGGTGACTACCACTTGAAATCTCATATGTTTGCTATCAACATGGGTGGTTGTGACATTGTGTTGGGTGCAGACTGACTAAGGACTTTGGGTCCCATTCTCATGGATTTTAAGGAATTAACCATGCAATTCGACCAGGGGGGAAAAAAATATAAGTTCCAAGGAATCACCGTTGATTCACCTGAGATCATTAGTTCCCATTGCATGGAAAAACTGCTAAAAAAAGGTTATTTTGGCGTTATTGCCCAACTCCATGCCATACAATCAACTGAGACATCCTCTGTGACGCAAGACCTCCAATCCATCCTCTCTAGACATCAAGTGGTCTTTTTCACTCCCCAGGGATTCCCTCCTTCTCGTGGTGTTCATGATCATTCTATTCCCCTTGTACCAAGAAGCCTGCCTCCCAATATCCGTCCCTATCGTCACCCCTTTTCCAAAAAAAATGAAATTGAGAAAATGGTTCAAGAACTGCTTAACGCAAGCATTATCCACCCTAGTACAAGCCCCTACTCTTCTCCTGTGGTCATGGTCCTTAATAAAGAAGGTTCTTAGCGCATGTGTCCTGACTTCCGCGCCCTCAACAATCTCACAATTAAAGACAAATTTCCCATTCCTATTATTGATGACCTCTTCGATGAATTGAGTGGCGCCCAGTTCTTTACTAAACCTGATCTTCGTTCTGGCTACCACCAAATCCATATGAAAGAGGTAGACATTCCTAAGACTGCTTTTAGAAGTCACAAGGGCCACTATAAGTTTTTGGTTATGCCCTTTAGCTTGTGTAATGCCCCCTCCACCTTCCAAAGTCTCATGAATCATGTCTTTTGTCTTTTTCTTCGTCATGTTGTCTTAGTTTTATTTGAAGATATCCTTATCTATACAAAAACTTGGACAAACCATCTTAATCATGTGGATCCAGTTCTCCATCTACTCTCTCAGCACCAACTTTTCCTGAAACAATCTAAATGTGCTTTTGGCGCATCAGAAGTCGAGTACTTGGGTCATCTTATTGGCAAGGACCGAGTCAGGGTGGATCCTAAAAAGATTGAAGCTATGCAATACTGGCCTCACCAAAAGACTCTCAAAAGCTTGCGTGGATTTCTGGGTTTAATAGGTTATTATTGCAAGTTTGTTAAGAATTATGGAAAGATTGTGGCACCTCTCATTGCACTCCTTAAAAATCATTTTTTCACTTGGACTCCAACAACTGCTCAGGGTTTTCAAACCTTGAAGATGGCCATGTGCACCACTCCAGTCCTGGCCCTTCCTGATTTCACAAAGACCTTTGTCCTGGAATGTGATGCTTCAGGGAAAGGTATTGGCTTTGTCCTTATGTAAGAGGGTCGGTCTTTCACTTTACCAGCAAACAACTTTCTAAACACAATTTGGGAAAATCAATCTATGAAAAGGTAATGTTGGCTATTCTGCATGTTGTTGATTTGTGGCACCCTTATCTATTGGGGCAACGCTTCCAAATTAAGACAGATCATCAAAGCCTCAAGTATTTTCTGGAACAATGCATTTCCTCCTTAGAGAAACAAAAATGGGTGACTAAGCTCTTTGGATATGATTATGAGATCATTTACAAGAAAGGCAAAGACAATGTGGTTGCGGATGCACTTTCCCGAAAATATGAAGATGATGTCTCCCTTTTTTCTCTCTCCTTCATTGTACCAGATTGTCTCTAAGACGTTCGCGAGGAATGGCTACATGATCCCAAAAGTTCTCATCTAATACAACAATTGCAGTCCAATTCTTCAGTTTCCCCAGGGTACTCTTGGCTCCATGATGATCTTCGATACAAAGGTCGTTTGTATTTAAGTAAACAGTCAAAACTTAAATCCAGGGTACCTTCTGAGCTTTGTGCTACACCCACAGTTAGGCACTCCAGGTTTACCAAAACCTATGGCAGGGTCAAACATTTTTTTTTTCGGGATAATATGAAACAAGATGTTCGTAATTTTGTGGTTGAATGTGATGTGTATCAATGTAACAAGGGAGAAACAATCAAATCTCCTGGCACACTACAACCACTTCCAATTCCACCTGCTATTTGGAGGAATATCTCTATGGATTTTATTATAGGCTTACCTAAATCGGGTAATAAATCAGTCATCATGGTGGTAGTTGATCGTCTTTCCAAGTATGCTCATTTCTGTGCTTTTCAACACCCATTTACAACATCCATTGTGGCTCAACTTTTCATGGATCAGGTCTTCAAGCTTCATGGCATGACGCATTCTATTGTTTATGATCGTGACCCAACTTTCACCAGCAATTTTTGGCAAGAACTGTTCAAGCTACAAGGCACCCGATTGCATCTCAACACAACTTATCATTCCTAGACGGATGGTCAAACTGAAGTTGTCAACAAGTATTTAGAAACATATTTGAGGTGTTTTGCATTGGAAAATCAAAATCAGTGGGCTCAATGGTTACCCCTAGATGAATGGTGGTACAACACTTCATACCATACAACCACCCACATGACTCATTTTGAAGTGGTATATGGACAAAAGCCACGTCCAGTTCTCTCATATTTACCATGTGTCTCGAAAGTCCAGGCGGTTGACCAAATGCTTACAGTTCGAGAGGCTATGCTCCAAACCCTCAAAGAGAATTTGGTCATGGCCTAGAATCGCATGAAGCAACAAAAATATCAAGGTCGCTCTGAACATCAATTTGCAGAAGGGGATCAGGTGTTCCTTCGACTGCAACCTTACAAGAAAAATTCCCTCAAGGCCAACCATTGTCAGAAGCTGGCGCCCAAATTTTATTTTCCTTATACTGTTCTCAAGTGTGTGGGACAGGTTGCCTATCAATTAGCTTTGCCAGTCATTCTAAGTTACATCTTGTTTTTCATGTTTCATGCTTAAAGAAGGTGATTGGAACTAAGTGAAAAACTCAAACCAACCTTCCAGAGTTGGACAAAGAAGGATCCATTTGGCTACAACCACAAGTGGTTTTGAACCAGGATGAGCATTGCATGCGTCAGCAAACCATCAAGGAAGTGTTAGTCCAGTGGAAAGATACAACTCCAGTAGATGCCACTTGGGAACTAACTACCATTCTGTAGCAATTTCCACATCTCAAGTCTTGAGGACAAGGTTGTTTTTAAGGGGGAGGACATGTTAGGGACTTAACCCCTCACGTAGGTAGAACAATATATTCCGATGTAATAAAGGCCAATATTAATAAGGCCTTGCAATAAGGTAGAATAAGTCAAATGTAAGAAGACCTAATAGAAGCTTCCATTTCTAGAAGGATCTTTCTCTAGATGGTTCTCTTGATAGACATATTTAGTATAAATAGGAGTCTAGGGTATGTGAAACCTAGCTTGGATATTATTGTAATAGAGCTCTAATCGACTGGAGGTTTCCCCCTAGAAGAGGCAAGTGAACATTGCTCCAATTAATGAAAGTGTTATTTATGGTGTTATTCTGGTTTCATATTGGTCTTATTGTGGTGTTGTTCTGATTATATTGTTGTTCATCTGCCATTTATAGCATTTTATTTCTTTTCTGCATACTTTTTATATCTTGAATATTACAATCTGTTGAGAGTAAGTGAAGCCATGTATCAATGTTTCAGCAGGTCTTTAATTCTATAATTCATCTCTTGTATCAAATTCACTAGTAGTGTCAAAAGTTGTGTAAAGTTTTCATTTCCTTGTTCAAGAACATGGTTATAGTTATCATTTATACAATTGTTTTGTGCTTTGTACAGGGCCCTGGAACATAATTCTTTTAATGCTTTCATGACAATACGCACACACACTCTACTTGTTTGGTATGCATTTTTGTATCTCAAATGTCTTTTGAGAGCTACAACAATTGTCATTGTTTCGCTCATGAATTGTGGCAAGGATTTTTGCACATATAGTTGGACATGCACATTAATAATTGATCATGTTAAGTCCATTTGGGGTCGTTTATAGCCCTAGGGCTTGATTTGTGCAAATGCAATTCGCAAAGACACAAGTCTTTCTTCAAGTTCTGTAAGTGTACTTACATCTGGTAGTGGTGTGTTACATCTTATTTGGTGAGGTGTTGCAAATTATGGATTTTCAAGTGATCGTTTGCACGGAAGACAAATTTTTGTAGTGGAAAATGTTCTATCATTTAGTGTTAAGCTGATGTATTCTTTTTGCAAGTCAGGGGTGAAAGACTTAGTGTTTTTTGCAAAATTTAAATCGCACATGAAATGGAAAGAGTGTCTTTAATCTGTTTCATATAGATCTACTTTGCATCTCTCTTTCGTAGACAAGGATGCGTAGCAAGTGTTTGTTGGTTTTCAATGCTAGCATTGCACAATGTTGGCTCTAGTCTACAATATGCGATTTTCTCCTCTTGGTCAGTATCATGACCATTGTGGGATATGTAGTTGCACCTGTTTCTCTCACGTACCTGTTTTTTTAACATGTGGTAGGTTAATTTATGGTTGTCACTCGAAACTAGTTTCACTTGTCGATAAGCCATGTTGAAGGCGGAATCGACATTTTTTACGAGTATTGCCTCCTCACCATATCGATGGTGCAAACAGTGATGTTCTTTGTCATTGGACATTTGATGTTTGTGTTCAACAGGAAGTGTGTAAATGAGCTCCTGTTGTGCACACACAACTTTTTTTTGGTTGTGATATGTGAGTTTGTGTTTCTTGGTCGAGCTCCCTTTCACCTCATGATGATCGGTCATACAACTCAGAGGTGTAGAAGGAAGTGTGCCAATTTATTTATTTCTTTCACATATGACCTTTTTCATGTTGTGATAGTCAGTCTTCGTTTTTTGTTTAAGCTCTATATGAACTGAGGACAATTGGGATGAGTTTCATCTTGTTTAAACAATATGTGATGCTTATGCAGTTTCGATGCAGTTTGGGAGGCATGGACATTGGATCTAATTGGTCATTTTTTAATCACGTGTGATTATGCTAGATGGGTCTAGAGGAATTTGGATGTTGGAACCGATATAATTGAAGGATGGAAAGGGGAGATTGTTGAGGGATGACTCAAGAACTATCTTTCCAAGCTTGAATTAAAGCCCTTCATGACAATCCCTTGAATTAAAGCCCTTCATGACAATCCCTATCAATGAAACTTTGTGTATTTTGATAGGTTTCAACTCCAATCTATTCCTGGATAATTTTATCTTTTCTTTGTAGTGTTTTTTTCAAGGAAGGTCCATTTTGGACAGCTTCAAATATGTTCCTATGAGAAAGACTATGATAATTATAAACAAAGAATCCTCCCAAGTTTACTTGATGTATTATTCTTATTTGTTTGAATGAAAATTACAATTTTTTTCGAAGGAATATATACATATATTACTAATTTATTTATATAATAGCTTGTTTATACTCTTTCTCTCTAAGTACTAGTTAACACACACACATAGAGAAAGAGAAATAAGTACTTAGAAGAGAGAATATTTACATATATTCTCCCTCTCTCTCTCTCTCATATATATATATATATATATATATATATATATTCATGCACGCACACATGCACACATCTTCTAAGTTCAAATCACTATATATGGGTAGGTGCAAGAAGTTTCAGACTGAAATCATTGCAATGGGAATGCATGCTTGCTAAAAGTTTAGAAATGTTCACACACTCTATAAATATGCACATGTTCCTCTTGCTTTGTCCCTTTCCGAACCTCCATATATGTCCCATGCACATCTCCATAATGCCCTCTACATACTATATTTTAAAAATGAAAATGTGTTTTTGAAAGCACATGCATCTTTTTGAAAGTGCATGTGCATTCCTCTATGTAAAAAATAAATGGGTCTTAATCCCTAAATGAACCTTCATGAGCTCAAGCTCCATGGTTAGGGGAGACAACTTTTGTTCCTTGGGCCCTAAAAGTAGCCTATTGGGATTCGAAGCCTTTAACAACACCTACAAACCACAACAAAAGTGTTATCTAGGGTTTCTTTGGCATTATACATTACAACAGAATAAACAATTAACACCTAAAATAGCATCAGAATTTAGTGTATTTTAGTTCACGAATTGGACACCTTTTTCCATCGCAAAACTGGGCACAATCTGGATTGTTTATAATTGCATCGGATTTAGCATCGGAAAAATAACACTAGGAATAGTTCCAGGAGTAAGATCGGAAAAAACGCCATGAATAATGTCGTAAATAACGCCTGGTTTAGCGATGGAAATAATGTTGGAAATAGCATCTGGAGTAGCATCAGATATTGCTTCTAGTTTCGCTTCTAATATGCCTTCCAATTTTGCTTCCAGGTTGGCTTCTGCTTTGGCTTCCAGTTTTACGCCCAACTTTGCTTATGATATGGTTTCCAATTTTTCTTTTGGTTTGGCTTCCAATTTTACGTCTAGTTTTGCTTCCTGTTTTGCTTTTGGTGTAGCTTCCAATTTGGTTTCCATTGTTGCTTATTTTTTCCCTTCCAAAAATTCTTCTTTTTTTGCTTACATATATTAATTTAATATGTTTTATTTCAATTTAATTAGTTAAATATATCATGTCTCTTAAATAACTTATATGATAATACATGAAGTCATATAAATGCATTTGAAATATTTTATAGGATAACATTTATAAATAACTTTTAGAGAAACAAACATCCATACAAATTAACAACATCATTATACTTATTAAATATCCATCAAAATAGAATCTACAACATCTAGTATATATAAAATAACATGATAATTAATTTAACATGATCATCATCTATAATTAAAACTAGTGAGTTAAATATCTATCATTTAAGTGAATTTGACAACATCAATCACGAGCAGTAAAACAAAACCATCATATGTAATAAATATGCATCCAAAAATCATCAACCACTTTCAATATATAAAATTTGGAGTCAATACTGATAAGATGATCATCATATACAACTAAAACAAGTGAAAGTCTAATATGTGAGTAGATCAATAACAAGTGAAAATGATACATGTCCAACAATCGACATAAGTCAAAATGATAGATCATGTACAAATGATATAAATGAAAATGAAAAATTATGTAAGACAAAATGATACAAGTCAATATGATAGATCAATGTCCAAATGATATAAATCAAAATGATACGTCAATGTCCAAATGATATAAGCAAAATGATACAACTCAATAATATGGTACTGGTGGCTGTGAAAATGATACATATGATAATAACCATGAAAAGAGGCATTATAACAATATATCAAAAATGATCCATGATGCAGTCTATATGATCATGAATGTCATTGGCTACTACCAGCAATTGGCTCATCATCATCATCACCATCGGGTTAATGATCATCATGATCGTCATCATCGTTATCTGCATCGATATCGACCTTGATTTCATCTATATCTGTCATCATGAGCATCATTTTCCATTTCAGCATCAAACCCAATGTGATCTGGATCTATATGATGAGGATCATCCAGATCTTCTCGAAGATATTTGTTCTAGAAAAAAACGAAATTTAGAATGAAATGTTATTATTTATTTCATGCAATAATTAATTTTTTTGTTATATATCTAATATTACAACATATGAAATCAAACAATAATCATATTACATCATATCAAAGTGCACATACGATAATAAAATTTCAAATAAGCTACAGATAAGATGTCATTTCAATGATGCAAAACATGAAACAATTCCAATAAACGTTAGTAAAGATCATAAAAAAAATTGTTATACATTTTAACTATCGATTGTAAATTCTATTACATAACCGTAAGTGCCAACCCTCTCCATTTTGTGCTATATATGATTATGTTTGCCTATAAAATCATTTGAGAGTTAACTGGTCTATATATCTTCTTCTCTTATATTTCACAAATGAATATTTTTCCAGGACATTTTGCACTGTAATAAGTTTCAAAGGTCCTTTGAGAATTAACTAGTTTATATGCAATTATGAAGTTGCTCTCGATACTTATTCAACTAGACCACATCCAAATGTCAATCCTTTCAAAGAAAAAATTCAATACATCAAACCCTAAAGGGTTGAAAATTATGATGGAAATGTAATAAAAGGTGTTCAGGGGTATTTCCTTGCCATGCCATGCCATGCTTTGTCATTCCATGTCCCCCCTTGCCATGCCATGCCTTTCCTTGCCTTTGCATGCCATGCCTTGCATTGTCTTTCCTTGCCATGCCTTGTTTTTCCATGCCTTGTCATTCCTTGTCTTTCCTTGCCATGCCTTGTCTTTCCATGCCATGCCATGTCATGCCTTTCCCTAGCATGAATTTATCCATTTCAAAAAAAATCTAAGTGAAGAGAAGAATTACATTCAACTTAAGGTAAGGGTGAAAGAAGACTTGAGGTTTACATGTCCAATCTTCTTGTTGGTAGTGTTGTACCCTTGAATACTAGTGACAAGGTCCTTGCAAAATGGCATTCTTGTTACTGGACATTCCCTGTCAATTGACAAATCTAGTATGATTGGGGAGAGAAACTATGTTGATATAAATATGAAAAAAACCCTTTATGTTGTCGGGCTATAAGGTGGAAAATGGATATGGGAGAATGCTAGTAAGTGACGTGGCATTAAATATTGAGTGGAGGGTTTTGATGGCTAGCATATCAGAGGATAATGGGGAAGAAACTCCGTTACAGGTTTTGCCTCAATGGTGTTGCGACTTTTATTGCTAAGGCTGGACTTACAGTTGCAGTTGTAGTCTTTGCTAACCCATTGATTAGATTCTCTACTAGACATAGAGAAGACTCCAATGGAAAAATCCATATTTCAGAAAGACTTGCATTGGTTGTCATATTTAAAGAAGATGATAGTTGATAAGGCTTTGGTACGAAGGTTGTCCTCTTGTGAGACTATAGATTCAGCTACAACAAATTTTAGTGACAAAATGGGGACATTGACCATGAATCAGATGACGGTTGTTGAGGCATGCATTGTTGGCAAGGTCAGGGTACCACCAGATAGTTCAGAAAGCCTCCCCTCTGTTGTACAATCCCTTCTTACTGAGGTGATATCCAACAATGCAACAAGGAGGGTCTTTAAACCTAAGGGTGGTGGAGACATGGAAGTGACAGGATCCCCAACAGAGAAGCCTATTATTTCTTGGGCATTAAAGCTTGGAATGAATTTTGATAGCAAAAGATCCAAATCCTCCATCTTACACGTTTTTTACTTTCAAATCGGAATATGAGGCTATTAAAATCCAACAATTATGTTATGTCGCATCATCAAATCACATTGGATCTGAGAACTAAAGAAAGTGCGACGAATCTCTCTAAATTAGAATACAAGAATGATGTCATTAACAATGCTCTTCATAATCCAAAGAAAAATAATAAAATACCATGTGTGTTGCATTATGGTGATGGTAGACCAAAGGACAATGAATTGGAGGGTATCCCACAAGAAGATGAATGGATTATAAAAAATTCACCTCACTTGGTTCTGACTATGTCAGAATCAATGATCATAGTAAAAAATAAATGTAGGCTTGATTTCAAAAATGGCCAACCAAATTGTCCTGAAAATGGTGTGTATGGCTCATTGGTCACTGACGAATGCATATTTGATGAGGATGGGTGTTAGGTGGATTCCTAAGAGAGTCATTATGACAGGAACCTACTCCATTCTTCCAAAAGAAGAATTGATGCCAGGCCCATGTCCATATCCCACATATTGGACACGTACACACTAGGGCATGTGTCCAACATGTGTTTGGCATGTGTCCTAAAATAGGATACATGTCAAACACATGCCCTACATGTTTGACTTTATAAACATTTTTTCATTTCTATTTTCTCACTTTCAATTGTAGGGAAAACTCTCATGATCTCTCATTGTATAGGGGAAGGGTAATATCAAGATTTTAAGGATTATAAAATTGTTTCTTGTTTCCATTTGTCGTCGATTTAAAGGAATTTTCTTCGGTGTTCACAACAGAGAAAGGTGGAACATTCTCCAACATGTGTCCAACATGTTTTTGGCATGTGTCCTAAAATATGACACATGTCAAACACATGCCCTACATGTTTGACTCTATAAACATTTTTTGATTGCTATTTTCTCACTTTCAATTGTAAGGAAAGAACTCTCATGATCTCTCATTGTATAGGGGAAGGGTAATATCAAGATTTTAAGGATTATAAATTTGTTTCTTGTTTCCAGTAGTCGTCGGTTTAAAAGGATTTTCTTCAGTGTTCACAACAAAGAAAGGTGGAACATTCTCATCAATTTCCACTTTTCTCCCTTCTACGATTCTCGACATAAGAGCAACTCCAGTCATTGTTCAAATGCCTTGATTGCCTGCTTCGGTACCAATTCGAATTTTAGAAAAGCGGAAGAAAATATTTCAATTAGACCAAAAAATGCAACTTCTTTATTATTAACATCATTAAACCCTAAATATCAACTACAATGATATTATCATCATACCTTAATACTACTATGATTTAATTTTAGTAAATAAAATTATTATTGAATATTAAAACCTTAGTATTAAATTTAATGTTTATTAAATATTAAAACCTTAGTATTAAATTTAATGTTTATTAAATATTAAAACCTTAGTATTAAATTTAATTTGAGGGTTCCACACAACCAGCTCTTACGGTTTCCTCCCTCTCTCTTTAGAATTTATTGTTTCTCCTCTCTTCTTTTTCTTAGGATTTATGTCCTAAAAATGGATCTTGATATGGATCAGAAACGTCGACAAACGAATGTTAATACTGTGGTTTCTTCGAATATTTATGAAAGTTAGATTGTGTTGTCATGATTATGATCCAAGGGTGGTCCCCACCGGAGGACTGGAGCATTATGAGAATACATATAGTGAGCACACAATGGTGGTGCATCTTAGGCAATTTCCAAAATACTTGAGGGTGGTTCCATGCACAACAATTCGAGTTCCCCTAGAGGTTCATTGTCCCCTTAGTTTAGCTTTCTCTCATATAAATGGTAATAGAATGCACCACAAAGCTAGTTGGCATAGTTATAACTTGTATCATCAAACAAACTATTGTACTACAACAATGGAATTTTACATAATACATATATTGAAATATATGTTTTGACCAAATTATATATGAACAGATGTATTACTAAGATCGTGACTCCTAAACAAGGGTGGTAGGCACGGGAGAGATCATTCTAGATATCGAAGGAAAATTCCTATGCTCGGGGTATAGGGATCGAGTCCAGCAATCAAGTTGAGGCACTAGCATTTTACTAGGGGGCTAAGCATCATTAATTAAAGAAAATACAAAAGTATAATTTTTGTTATGGATTTAGAATTAATAATAAGAATGTTACACAAACACCTAAGCCATGAAAACAATATGTTTAATAATCTTTATGGATGTCACATTTGATGTGCCAATTTTTTAACCAACCATCAAATAGGTGTTCAGACAGAAAACACAATCTACCAAATGTCAAATTCCAGGTTTGGATGGGACCCTACTCTATCTATGGATGGTCCATCAATTAATGGGTGGGCCCCACACCAAGATGACTCTGACCCTATTCTAGATATGAGATTTGTTGTTTTTGTTTAGTCTCAATGTATATCTTTAATATGGCCGGTGGGTCACTAGATTTGGTTTTCTCTCTCTATGCTTTTGCACGTGGCAATATTACTTTTTTTTTCTCTCTCTGTTCTTTTGCGTGTGGCAATATTACTGTTTTTATTTTGGACTTGTAAATCCACAAGGGCATGGAGTTTATATCGTTTGTTAGATATTTAGGCACTTGCAAGTCACTAGGTTTTTCTCATTGTGGTTTCCTCCATAGTGCACTTTTTGTATATATAATACACATACATTTGAAGGAAAAATTTGCAGGATTCCCCATCCTTTTACATAATATTTGGATGAAGAATGATGTCAAACACAAACTGCAAGCACCACTGTCAGTTTTGACCCATGACCTCCTCATTGACATGACTCTGCAAATTATCCAATTGATTGAGCAAACCCTTGCGGCTAAAGTTACCGAGATCTTGCATCTAGCCCCAACATGTATTACGCAGGTACAAGCAATAACATTAGCATGTCATTAACAAGACTTGAGCCTTGTTGGAGGCCATATTACCTACCCACTTTCACATGGGAGTATTAACGATAATAAGAAGGATGAAATCATGGCGGGAAAAATTGATTGTATTTTAATTTTAGATTAGGATATAGTGTGGTTATATCTCGCATGTGAAGTGTGAATGGGCATAATGAAAAGGAGGGGTATGAATGGGGAAAGTGGGTAGGTGTATGACATACTTACTCGAGCAGGGTCCATAGATGATCAGGAGGGTCAATGGCCTAGGAAGGCCACCTCCATTGCATTGGGGAGGGGGGTCCAACTAGCATCTCCCAGTTAGGAGAGAGCATGTCATAATTTTTCGTAATGGAGGCTTGTGTTTGCATGGAGAACGCGTCCTCCACCTCAAACCTAAATCAAATTGTTTACATTTCCGCTCAACTAATTACATGAAATCAAACTATTTACAATTCCTCTTAACTAATTACTTGAAATCATTGGTAATTACTCACTGGAAAACTCATCAGACGCTATATTTTATATGATTACTCGTGGAGTGATGGATCTTATATTTGATTCCTTGTGAAGTGATGAAATTAATTTTGAAAATTGATTAATAGATGAGGGACCAGAGGAAACAACTATAAAATATTTCGATAGGTGAGAGACTAGAGGATTGGAGTACCAAAATCTTTCGATAGTTGAGAGACGAGAGGATTGGAGTGGCTGCTACGATGAAGGGATGTGTCTCTTGTTATTGTTTGTTTGGGGAGTGAGAGATTTATGCTTATCTTGTTATTTTTTGTTTGCGGAGCGAGAGATTCATGCTTATCTTGTTATTGTTTGTTTGTTGAGTGAGGGAGTGAAAACGCAGGTACTTCCATTCATGGATTGATATTAGTAGTTTGATCTATCCTAGAAATATATAAACACATCCCCAAATACACACCATTGTTGATTCAAACAAATTACAAGGCCAATTTTTTAAATTTAAAATTGGAAGGTTGTCTTCAAAATTACTTAAGAGACCCAAACTCAAGTCTTCACAATGGAATTTATTTATAAACGTTTTTTGCAGTAATCGAAACAGGTTTACATCAGGGAAAACCTTTCTTATTTGTTTGTATTCTTGTAGTAAATGGTTGGATACTCCTCATGTGTTTGGTGTATCCTTTTCAAGAAAAGAATTGTATATTTACTATTTTAAAGACAAATTTGAAATTAGAATATATATAGCAATGAGTGTGAGCGTTCAAAGACCGTTCTTTGTCAATATCAAAACCCAAAAGAAAAAAAGAGAAAACCATAACACCATTATTCTTCGTCCAGAAAGCCCAATTACTACATACTTTAAAACGATTTGTCATACGAATTCTTCTAACAAAAATTTGCATCCAGATCTTCTCTGTGGTAAAACAAAATAATGTGGTAAAACGATCGTTGGATTAATTTTCAGGAGGATCCAAAATGATCTGTTTAAGCAACAGGGGAAAATATTATTGAAACGAGTTCAAGATATTTGAACAATGCAACTAGTGTAGCTCAAAGGCCAACCATTTTCCAACAAAATGAAACAAAGCTAGGGATTATTTAGGCATCCAATATTATGAATACAAAAATTTGTGAATCCTTTTAAAACGACTATTAGCGGAATCAACAGAGTGCCAAGGATTACATAGACAATATCATGAGTTGCAGAACTTATTTTACTTAAATATCAATATTTAACCTTCGAATCCCCACAAAATGCACATCGACAGAATCGACCAAGTATCATAAACTCAATTCAATGGTCTAATTGAGTGATGACAACACACAGAGATCTCAAATTTCACGATACTATCCTCCCCTTCTCCCTCTGTGTGGGGCTCGAATCCTCTCGAAAACATATCTTGTTGATTAGGTAGAATGGTTGTTCAGTTTGATCACACTGACAAGTAAAAACAAAGTGAAGTGTAATCATATGAAAAGATTATGTGAGAAATGCAAATTAGAAAATGGGGAATTGGGTTATCTAAAAACTTTGCAAATTTAAAATTCCTATCGATATTTCAACTTTGCCACAAAATTTGACGGCCTTTCGAATATTTACCGCCACAGACACACCATTCGCACTGTGGAGAGTGCAACAGGGGTTACACAAAAGTAAACCATATGACCATAGGTTTGATTCTTCCACCCGTAAACCCTAAACTGTTTATGTTGTATTCATCGAGAAACATTAAATAGAATTGAGTGTGATCTATTCTTCGAAAGAACTTTTAGAAGCTTTAGATCTTGAGTCTATACTAAATGAGAATTTTGTGTTTTAGAATGACATTGCATTTTAATTAGGGTTTTTAGCGGTTGATCATATCAACAAACATGTCCATATTTAATAATGAAATTTTGTTCGTTGGTGATTGATCACACCACCAATTGTAAGCGTCACTGTCAATTTTATGTCTCTGCAAATTGTCCAACTTATTGAGCAAACCCTTGCGGATAAAGTTACCCAGATCTTGCGTCTAACCACAACATTTATTACGCAGACACAAGGGATAACATTAGCATGTCATTAACAAGACTTGAACCTTGTTGGAGGCCATATTACCTACCCACATTCACTTAGGAATACTAACAATAATAAGAAGGATGAAATCATGGCTGGAACAATTGATTGTATTTTAATTTTAGATTAAGATATAGTGTGGTTATATCCTGCATGTGAAGTGGGAATGATAATAATGAAAAGGAAGTGTATGAGGGGGGAAAGTGGGTAGGTGTATGACATACTTACCTGGGCGGTGTAATATCCCCAAAAATATTCGTTTATTAAATTCTAAGTGGACTTGGGAATAAATTTATGTTTTTGGCAAATTCGGATTTGGAAATTATTTTCTATTTTTGGCAAATCCGAATTTGGAATTTGATTATTGAAATTAATTATTTATGAATGTTGGACAAAGATTTGACTTTCCCAACTAACTTCTTTGATTGTGACACATGTAAAAGACAAATTTTTTTATAAATTAAATGTTGGAAGACAAATGGAACAACCAGGTTAAAAACAATTGACCATGACTCCATGAGTGGGGAACAGATTTGAGTTACCGCAAGGCTGATTTTTACAAGTGGCAAATTAGGGATTTGACCACTAGCAACCCTTAAAAATCAGGGATTTGTAAAGCTATGAATTTCCTAAGGAGGGAAGGAAAGTCTTAGGCACAAGATGAATATAAGTACAACATATGGAAGAGGTAGGATGTTGCTTAGTATGTTGGAGAAAGGAAACTACTTGTTGTTATGAACACTGTTAGTGTGAGGCAATGGAATTTTTGATTTGTGGAAGATGACTGTAGCAAAGGAGGATCATCTCAGTTTTTTCTTATGGACTCATGGTCAAGCTAGGGGGTGAACGGAGCAAGTAAACTTGGTTGTTCTATTCTACGGTTGAGTGGAATGTGGTTGTTCCATTTGTGTCCCAACATCAGTTTTCATAGATGTACCTTTACTTGCTTTCTTATTAATGTTCTATTGATTATTAATTGTAAGGATTGTATATATATATATATATATGGGTTCTATAAAGCATGAATAGGGTTGTATATATATAAATGATTGAATGTATACATATAGGTATTCATACGAGAGAAAATGATAGGACTGTTGTATGCTCCTGTTATCATTAAACATGGTTATACATCTATGAACAACTGTGTATACATATCTATGTGTTCATGCAAAATAAATGATCGAAAATGTTATATGTTTCAATGGGTTATTAATATATATATGCATGTGGCTGTATAGGCCTTTATTTGTTCATGTATAAAGAAATTCTCCTATTGATCATTTATTTGAATATATGTATATTGAATTACAACTTCAAACTATCGAAGAGTCATAAAGAACATATAGAATGTATAACAGTCCACATTTATATTACATATTTCTTTATGTTTATGACCACATAAAACAGTGATTCAAGAGTCTACAAATGCATGCTAGAGTAGTTGTTACATTAACTGAATCTTGTTCAAAATGGTTTCAACAACCTGTATATTCAATTGAAAGTAAATTACAAAACAACCTATGTGTCCATGAAACCATGATTCAAATTATTACAGTGGAGTACCCTAGGGAAAAGACTCAATTACCACTGGTAAACAAAATCTAAGAAGTATTGCTTAAACGCCAAGATCAGAACTCGAATACCTTTTCGAGTGAGAATGTTTTCCTTGATCTGATTCCCTCGTGTTGTATAACCTGCAATAGAAGAATTTTGGGGGTTTAGTAAACTATGTGAGTTTTGATGGAAATCAATAATAAACTAGGCTAAGGACAAACTTATCTTGAGTTTCCTTTTTACATCATTGGATTTCGTTACTACGGCGCTTCGGGTATTTTCTGGTGTTAGAAAATTGGTTTTCCCCGAAGCACTTACTCCCGAAGTGACGTACTTGATGACGCCACTACTATTTTCGGCATTGGTTGAATCCCTGCCACGTGTCACTTAGACTCGCGTCTTACACGCACTTGAAATGCCTTTCCTTTTTGACACATGTCATCATCTGTTTGTGCCACATGTTCTCGTTGACGTGGTCTGTTGACGTAGAGCTCCTGTCGCAGTTGAACACATTGGGACAACCACGTGTTGTTGTCAGATTTGTCGTTTTTAAACACGTGATTTCAGGGTCGTCAAAGGTGGCTTGGAACCACACTGCTTTTGAGCCCGCAATTCACCACCATCCGCCACGTAGCCCTTTCGCTTTACTGTGGTTTTAATTGCGAGACCGCTCCAGAAATTTAACGTTCGAGTAGTTTACGTTCTCGCAATGAAGTATGGTCGTCGATCGTGCCATAATCTGAGATCAATGGTCCAGGTTTTAATTCGGGACTTTGGGAGTCCAGGCTTCGGGAGTTTAGGAGTGTTATGCTTATAAATCTCCCGAAGTGTTAAGTCATCGAAGTGACAGATCTGCCTCAACGGGTCCTTGCCGATGGATGGACCAGTTTTCACTTCGAGTGTTCGGGCTTAAGAAGTTTATGAGTGTTGTGTTGGGAATCTTCCGGGATAGTATGGCCCCGGTTGACATGGCAGGCTCTTGGAGCTATTGTCTGGTCTTTAATCTTTGCACGACTTCAACGCTCTGAACGCACAAAAACCATCGATCTGGGTGCCTCTTAGTGCTTTATCGTTATTTTGTTGATCTGTCTATTTCTATCACCCATGTCCGAAATGGACCGTTCTAGTTGTTACGGTTCACTTGGTTTTTCTCTGTACTTACAACCCACTAATTTAAAGGCTAACAAGATGGTCAATAATTTCAAACCCAAGTGTGTGTTTTATGATCCAATAAATGACACTTTAATGAAATATAACAATCAGAGATAAGTGGAATGTAAATCCCCTTTGGTAAGGGGGATAATGACAAAGAAGTAAACTGCGAGGAACTTTAATGTCCCCTAACAAAAAAAAATTCTATTTGGGATATTTGGGGTACATTACAGGGGGGTCTATAGATGATTAGGAGGGTCAATGGCCTAGGAAGGCCACCTCCACTACACTTGGCAGGGGATCTACCTAGCATCTCCCAGTGAGGAGAGTGCATGTCATAATTTGTCGCAGCGGTCTCCACACCAAACCTAAATCAAACCGTTTACATTTTTTCTCAACTAATTACTTGAAATCAAACTATTTACAATTCTCGTTAACTAGTTATGGGAAATCATTGGTAATTACTCACTGGACAACTCGTCGGACACGATCTTTATACTCGTGGAGTGATGGATCTTATATTTGATTCCTTGTGAAGTAATGAAATTAATTCTGACAACTAACTGATAGATGAGGGATCAGAGGAAACAACTACAAAATCTTGCGATAGCTGAGAGATGAGAGGATTGGAGTACAAAAAAAATTTCTATCGTTGAGAGACAAGAGGAGTGGAGTGATTTCCACGATGAAGGGATGTGTCTCTTGTTATTGTTTGTTTAGGGAGTGGGAAATTCATGCTTATCTTGTTATTGTTTGTTTGCGGAGTGAGAGATTCATGTTTATCTTGTTATTGTTTGTTTGTTGAGTGAGAGAGTGCAAACGCAGGTACTTTCATTCATGGATTAATATTAGTAGTCCGATCTATCCTAGAAATATATAAACACATCCCCAAATACACATCATTGTTGATTCAAACAAATTACAAGGCCAATGTTTTTAATTTAAAATTGGAAGGTTGTTTTCAAAATAACTTGACCTGAGCTCAAGTCCTCACAATGGAATTTATTTATAAGCGTTTCTTGTAGTAACTGAAACAATTTAACATCAGGGAAAACCTTTATTATTTGTTTGTAGTAAATGGTTGGATACTCATGATGTGTTTGTCGTATCCTTTTCCTTTTCAAGAAAAAATGTATATTTACTATTTTAAAGAGAAATTTGAAATTCAGCGTGAGGATAAACATTCAAGGATCGTTCTTTGTCAATATTAAAACCTAAAAAAAAAAAAGAGAAATCCATAACACTATTGTTCTTCATCCAGAAATCCTAGTTACTACATACGTCAAAATGATTTGTCATACAGATTCTTATAACAAAAATTTGCATCCAAATCTTCTTTGTGGTAAAACAAAATAATGTGGTAAAATGATCGTTGGATTATGTCTCGGGAGGATCCAAATTGATCTGTTTAAGCGGCAGGGGAAAATATTATTGATAGGAGTTCAATATCTTTGAACAATGCAACTAGTGTAGCTCAAAGGCCAACCATTGTCCACCAAACAGAGACAAAGCTAGGCATTATTCAGGCATCCAATATTATGAATACAACTATTTATGGTCTGGAAAACTTTAGCAAAAAGGAAGTGGCGTTATTCAGGTAGATGATATTATGAACATAGATAATCATGGTCATGCCTGAGCAAGACTCTATAAAAAATAAAATAAATTAAAAATGACCAGGGTTTGCATACCTGATATTCGTAATTTATTGTGATTCCATCAACGAATCCTTTCAAAACGATTATCAGCGGAATCAACAGAGTGCCAAGGATTACATAGACAAAATCAGAAGTTGCAAAACTTATCTTACTTAAATATCAATATATAACCTTCGAATCTCCAAGTATCAGAAACTCAATTCAAAGACTGACATAATCGGCCAAGTATCAGAAACTCAATTCAACCACTGAATTGAGTGATGAAAACACGCAAAGATCTCAAATTTCACGATACTATCCTCTTCGCCCTCTGTGTGAAGCTTGACTCCTCTCAAAAACATAGCTTGTTGATTAGGTAGAATGGTTGTTTAGTTTGATCACACCGACGAGTAAAAAAAAAGTTGAGTTTAACCATATGAAAAGACTATGCGAGAAATGCAAATAAAAAATGGAGAATTGGGTTCCCTCTAAAAACTTTTCCAATTTAAAATTCCCATCGATATTTCAACTTTTCTAGAAAATTTGTTGGTCTTTCGAATATTTACCCCACGATCACACCATTCGCACTATGGAGAGTGCAACCGGGGTTACATGAAAGTAAACCATATAACTTTTGGTTTGATTCTTCCACTAGTAAACCCGAAACTGTTTATTTTGCATTCACCAAGAAACGTTAAATAGGATGGAGTGTGATATATTATTCGAAAGAAATTTCAGAAGCCTTGGGTCTTGAGTCTAGACTAATTGAGAGTTGAAAGTTTTGTTTTTGTTTTAGAATGGCATTGCATTTAAATTAAGTTTTTGAGCAGTTGATCATATCAACAAACATGTCTGTATTTAATAATGATTTTATTTTCCCATTTTCGTTGAATGTGAATACATTTTTGTTTTGTAATTATCTTGAATATTAATGTAATTAATTTTATATTAAATTAATTTTGATCTTATCAATACATCAATATAATATAAGGGAGGTTGGATAATACATTAATTTCTATTTTTTTGGAAAAAAATAAGTTTGATGTTATCAAATATTTCCATATAAAGAATGTTTGATTAAAGTTGACTATAAATAAGAATAGTTATAAAAAACAGGTTAGATTTATTTTTAATGAGGATATTATGATCTATGTTTTAAGTTTTTTAAAATTGAATTTGCAAATATGAATTTTAATATTCTTTGAGATAAGTACTATTGCATGAGTTGTGAATTGGATTTAGCTTGAGTAGTATGGAGGAATGATCATTATCCTCCCCACAAAGGTTCAATTCCTATAATTGACATGGTGAGCTCTTGAAGAGTATATTATTGTAATGGCTCTAGCCCTATTGTTGATCGACCTTGTGACTTGAATATTTTAGGGTTTACCTTGGGTACCATCCTCAAAATGAGGGGAAGTACTCGGTCTTTTATAACCTAGAAAAAAATTTCTAATGTGTGAGTTAATAAGTAGACAAAATCAATTTCTTAAGTCCATTTTTTTCCAAGGCAAAGTTTCATTATCATCCATTCATTTTTTCAAATTTTTGAAGTCTAGGTCGTCTTAAAATAGGACATAACCTATAAGGGAATCGTTCCATAAGTAAAGTCCCCATCAATAACATGGAATTATTACTTCAAACGACATTACTATCCATTTTAGAGAAACATTTCCGCTCAAAATGGGTTGAGTTTATCAACTTATTAATTTGCTCCTAAATACTATGTCTTAGTGAGTTTTCTTCGTGATCCTCAAGTTGTCTATTATACACATTGTGTTTCGATGTGTGATTGTGGTGATTTATTGTTTATTGTTAGTACATTAATGCAAATATTTGTGGTTTGATCTATCATTAAATTTAATGTTATGTCTTTTAGTTAGTGTATCTTCTACGTTATTGATTATTGTTGTTTTCATGATTTAGGTTATCACATTGGAACGAAATGGAACCGAGTTTGAAGGTTAAGGGATCTAATAAAAGCTTGAATAAATATTATAATAGCTTGTAACTTGTAATTGTCAATTAAGTTTTTGTTAAGCAGTTACTATGTTGTGTGATTGAGAAATATTGTTTTAGTTTTTGTGTGCTTTTTGAGTTGGAACCAATTTATTATTCAACATTTGGTGAGAATTCTATGAGCTCAATAGGAACTCTCGGTGAGAGATCATACTACTTGTAAACTCCATACAGGGTTTTAGGGGTGAACCTCGAAAGTTTCAAAAGGTTCAATGGCACCAAAAAATAAGTTTGAAAAGCCTAATCTTGGTCGAAACTAGGGTGATGAAAAAGGATCATAGATATCCCTCAAGACTATAAAATGAGCATACAAATATATTATACTAAGGAAGACTAAGTTTGAACATGCAGTGGATTTAGAGTAGGAACATGCATGTGGGGAAATAAATTTCCTCGTGGATTCATCAAGGAAATCCATCAAAATTTCAAAGAATCCAAAGATCAATAAGCAATGCACTTGGACCTTGTTTAGGGCATTGTACAAGGATTTGCACTATGAGGATTGTGAATGGTGGAAAAAAAGCCAAGAGAAGTGTTTACCTAATATATCCAAGATGTCCAATTTTGACGGTGAAAGGAGTACAAATGATCATTTGTTTATTGTCATACCAATTGGATGCAAAAAAGTAAACCAACCCATCAACCCAATGGATCAGATTCAATGGTGTGTTGAGAGGCATGACACTGTAATAGTATCGAATTTGATGAACAATTATCCTTTAGAGGCTAGTGTGACATACGTAAACAATTTAAGGGATCCTATGTTATATATACCCTAAATAATATCTAAGCTAATGATTTGGATTATGTTGATAACAAAACAAAGATAACAATAACAAGTAAAAAATGTTGAGATATTACGAATAGCACAATAATACAGTGAAACCCAAACTAAAGATTGCATTAAGGCATTTGTGAGCGAGTGGGTCAATTCGTAATTCCATGGAAGAGATAGACTTAGTCAATTATGAGGAGGAATATGATGCCTATCTAGGTTATGTTTTTAGGTCACATCGAAAGGTTTTGGTGTCGTAGGGTAGTAAGAATTATTTAAGTAGTGAGGCTCATCCTAACATCATGAAGTGGGTTCTTGAATGTTCCATGCCAGATGGCAGGTATGCAAGTCCACATAAATATGTTGCTAGTCCAAAAGGGGAAGGTGGATTACATGCCCTATGAGAATGAATGTGATGGAGATGATGACTTGCTCCTGGGTTCGAGATCAATTTACAAAGAACCTATTGAAATATCCTTAAAGTGTTCAAGATATGGTATGAATTGTTGGCAGAAAAAAAATAGGATTACTTGGATGCTTCTTCCATTCATTTTGTATCAACATATGTTCATGAAGACACAAAAGTTAATAAAGTATTAATGCACACATCACTTAGAATTAGGTGAAAACAAAATAAAATATTTTAATCACCTAGAATTAGGTGAAAAATTAATAAATTAAAGCTCAATTTTAATTTCCTATTTCATATCAAAACATGAATATCCAATCTCAATAATTTCACTAAGTCTTAAAATCTCCCATACCGTCAATGCATTCGCCTAGTCTAACCATGTAAAATTTCAACGCATACAATCACATTTTGAAGAAATTTCAATGTTGGCCCCATTCATTGCTCACTATAGTTGGTATGGCTTCAAAATCTCTATCACCAAAGTACGATTTTTACTTGAAATCATAGAGAACAATTTACCACTAGTGCTCCCAATCGTGCTACCAAACTGTTTGCAAAATAATTTGCTAGGCATTGCAACCCATCTCTATGATAGGAAGCATGTTGCATGATATGATTTAAAATCTCAATGGCTCTTGAAATATGCCACTTCCTTTTTCTATTGCCTCTTTTCATGAGTCTTTCAACCTTGCAATCCTTTCATAGACCCACTTTGAACACTTTTTTGCACTATGTTTTGTAACACTTCTCATAAAACGTTCGAGAATTTTCTACCATTCCCACCACAAAGAAACATGTTGTCTAAACTCTTTCTATGAATGACATCAAGTCTAAATAAATTTCCAAATGCTTCTTGCTTTGTTTGTCTTACAAGTCTAGATCCTCTAGATGCAAATATTTTTGCGACTTAGGTCCATTCTTATCATTGTTATTATGTGTTGCATTCATCTAAAAGCAACACCAATTACATCTTCTCTCTTCCCCACCTTCAACTCAAGGTCACTTTCCTTCTTTGGAGCTTGCAAAACCAATCCATTCTCCACATTGAACCTAATATTTCACTTGGGTACAACTTGGATAGCCTCCTCAAACTCTCYAATCCCTAAGCCTTGCTTGTATTAAKAATCTCTTTTAKAAAGGCTCATCTCATAAATGGAAGAATTTCACTTGGGTAYTGTTAGCACATAAAGTTGTCATGGGTCATATATAGTTATTGTTAAAACCTGTGTCTACACCTCTGTCGAGTCTCTCCCTTTTTTGCATACCTTCCTATAAGTTTTTCCTCTTCTGGTTGATAAAGACATGTCGGTCAAGTATGTTGTATGCACAGGGTGAAAATATGAGCAAAATACAACATTCAGAGCAGTCCATTTCGGGTTTGAAATACAAGCAAACAACGGGTTCAATTCTCAGCTGTAAGATCTAAGCTAGAGAAATATTAGCTGTCAAATCGCGCAAGAATTAAGTCACAACCATCAAATCTCATTGGAGAGAGATCGACGTTGGGGAGGCATTGCAGGGATCGGGAAGCAAATTAAAGTTTCTGCAAGTTGTGAGCCCGAAATCGCTCAAGATCATTAATCTTTCTAGATCAATAGATCAATGGTGCATATCGATCCTACTACGAACGAGCATCTTCACATTGCGGGGATTGGGAAGGAAATTGAAGTTTGTGCAAGTTGTGAGCCCACAATCGCTCAGGATCGTTGATATTCAAGCAAGGGATGCATGTGAGGTGATCTCGTACTTTGGGAGGAAGCAAGAAGAAGCTGAGTGAGTAAAGGACTCCCGAAGGTCCAAAGCTCAGATTTCATCTGGACCGTCCATCAAAAGGACATGTGGAGGCAGATCTCACACTTCAAAAATAGAACACTTCGGAGGACTGCGCGAGCAAACAGAGGAAAACTCTAGAAGCCCAAAGTTCCAAAGTAAATCTCAGCCATCCAAATCAAGAGGCCACGTGGAGGCAGATATCTCACTTCAGAGATACGATGCTCTAGAGGATTGTAAGAACTATGCATTGAGAAGGCTCGAAGCCTGAACTCTCGAAGTAATTGTGGATCGTTGATCTCAAATCAACAAGAACCGTTGATCTTTGCAGAAGGCCCGAAGTCCCGAAGTTAACGAGCAACTTCCACATCAACCGGAAGAAAGTACTTCGGGAGGTATTCTTGCTCGCCATTCAAATCTCTCAAATGCCAAAATTGGCTCCATCTCTAAGCATGGTTTAGAAGGATTATGGAGTTGGAAGACAGACAAATTTTAGCAGGGGTGCTAAAATAGGAGGGTTTCCCAGATCGCAAATTTGCAGCAGATCGACGACAAGGAAGGATGTGTGGAATCATCTATATGAATCAACCATTGTCCAATGGCTTCGGAAAGTCACAAATGCTTCTAAACATCCCATCGAAACATATGCTCCATAAACTGGAAACACATTACAATGTAATTGTGATGCTTATATATAGTTGTGGCGATGACAAATATTTGAAATTATTATCAATGATGACTATATATTACGATGTCTTTGAGCATGAATGAAATGCTTCTAAACATCCCATCCAAACATATGCTACATAAACGAGAAACACCTTACAATGTAATTGTGATGCTTATATATAGTTGTGGCGATGACAAATATTTGAAATTATTATCAATGATGATTATATATTATGATGTCTTTGAGCATGAATGAAGTGAAGGAGAACCCTTCAATCACCTTACAATGTAATTGTGATGCTTATATATAGTTGTGGCGATGACAAATATTTGAAATTATTATTAATGATGACTATATATTATGATGTCTTTGAGCATGAATGAAGTGAACTTCAATCCTAAGATGATATTTATGAGAATATTGTAAAAAATACAAAGAATAGTTATATAATCATCTAAACTAATACTTGTGTTATGCTTAATAATAGTATAGCTTGAGTGGGCTTAATGGTTAACAACGTGTGTTTCTTTTTACAAAATCACGCATACTTGTTTTAGGTTAATTTTGTTAGCTTATCGTTCAACTTTTTTTTTCCTTTCCTATTTAATATAGATTTATTCATTATAAAAAACATTTCAATTTCAAAATTACATAAATATATTTTATAAAATATGAATTTACATTTATAAAATACACATTACATTATATTTTCCACTTTATAATAGTAATAATATAAATTTAAGGTATGTACCATATATAAGAAATTATGAAAAATAACTAAAAACATAGTTTTTACCTAAAATATGTTTTATTATAATAATATAATTTTAAGAAATTATGATAAATAACTAAAAACATAATTTTTACTTGAAATATGTTCTATTATAATAATATAATTTAAAGGTATACCATATATAAAAAATTATGATAAATAACTAAAAATATAATTTTTACCTAATAATATAATTTTAAGGTATAACATATATAAAAAAAAATATGATAAATAACCAAAAACATAATTTTTACCTAAAATATGTTTTATAATAAAATAATTTTATTTAAAAATAATAATTAAAAAACAAAACTTTTTATACTTTCTCACTATTTAATATAAATAAACTTTATCTCTACAAAAATTTAAAATTTAAAAATTTTCGTTTAATATTTATTACTATTAATAAAATTTAACTTATAATAAAATAATTTTATTTAAAAAATAATAATTAAAAAACAAAAGTTTTTTATACTTTCTTACTATTTAATATATATAACTAAGGAAAAAATATATACTTTATAATTTTTCATTTAATATTTGTTACTTTTAATAAAATTTAACTTATCATGTATTAAATATAATATTAAATACACTATATATTATTTAATTTGTAAGTTTACAAAGTAAAATGAAAACTATTTCGATGATCAAAATTAAAAAAAAAAAACATAACAACATTATTATTCTTTATAGAGTGAAAGTTGAAGGTTCAAATATTATATGAATCTACAATATTGTAGATGGTTTGGTTAAGTTGTAGTTTGGTAAAGTCATCAATATTTGATTTTGTTGAGATTTGATTAATTTTTTTCAAAATAGATAGATAATTTTGATTTTCTAGATTAGGGTTGATTACATCCTTATAATACCTGATTTTTTTATTTTATTTTTAACTCTTTATCACACGACATTTTCTCGTTAAATTTTGATTTGATGATATTTTTAATAGTATATTTATCTGCAAAATGATGTCTTCCATGATTCCCCAATAGATTTTCCATGATTTCCCAATAGATTAGCCAAGAATGAGCATTTTTATGCCATCCTCGCTTGAGTCGATGGTGGTTACGACTCTATTATGAAGCAATTTTAGGAAGCCTCTTGCATTTCATGTTGTTTAACTTCTTCTTATACATTAGGTATTTAGTCATAGCCATGCTCTCAATGGGGGAGAGGCTTGTTTCTAAGAGGAGGATGAGATAGGGTGTATTTCTTTTAATTTCGAGATTATAGGTTATAAAATTCTTTTGTATTTGCTCTATTTTTCTCCAAGATTCATGAGAGATACTACAACCCCAGACTTCACATTCATAAAGAATAAAAGGTGTAACGAGAGTCTCAAAGAGAAATTTCTTCTTATCCCAAATCCAAAGATCGACTTAATTACAATTGTTTTCAAGCCCATAATAAGTTTTCCATCCCCCAATAATCTTTTTCTCAATGCTATAATTCCAGTTGAGCTTGTGGTGAATATCAATTCCGAGATATTTGTATGAAGTCATTTCCTATAAGTTGTTGTCATATACGAAGGTATCATCAGTGATTTTATTGGATTTAAAAATCATGACCTTAGTCTTATCAGTATGAAGAATCATACCCATATTGGAGAAAAAATCCACGATGATTCTTAGTTGGTTTTCAAGATCATGGGAGCTCCTTTTCCATAAGAATGATATCATCAGTATAAAGAAGAAGATTGATGACTATACTAGTGAGAGTAGGGCCGACACATCCTGCTTTTTCCAAACAATCTTCTAACTTGTCAATGTATATGCCAAAAATGGTAGGGGAAAATGGACAACCTTGTTTGACTCCAATATTGCAGTTAATCTCTTTTGACTAGCCCTCAATGTTTTTAAACTTAGCAATAATGTTTTCATACATTCTTATTGCAACAGTCCTCAACTCGAGTGGCACTTTTATTTCTTCCAACCTATTCCAAAGGTTTTTCCTAGGAACAATGTCTTTTCTAAAGTAAAAAAAAAGAAAGAAAGATTGGTTTTAGTATTGTGGAACTACTTTGCAATGATCTTAAAGGTAACAGGATGGTCCACAGTTGAATGATATCTCCTAAACTCAACCTCGCCTTTAGCTCTTTTACCGTGACTTTCTAGCCATAGGCTAATCTTCTTTTCCAAAATAATTCCATAAAGCTTGGCTAAAATCATGCTAATTATAATGGTCCTATAATTAGGGGGAATGTTTCTATCGCTATTTAAAAAAAAAAGGAACAATGAGGTTTTGTGCCCAGGGTTCAGGGAAGCCCACCTTGACTGATATATTGAAGAGTTTGTGTATGTGAGGGATAAGGATAGGCCCTTCGATTTTAAAAATTTCAGCTTGTTATCCTTCAATTTCCTTATCTTTCCCATGTGCAAGACGCTTAACCCCGAACTCTATGTCATCTAAAGAAAAAATTGCATCCTCTGTAGGGACAATAGGAAACAGTGTCAATGGCATTAGAAGACTCGTAAAGACTTGTAAGGTAGGAATTCTAGTGCCTTAAGGGAATCATATTATTTTCTTTAGTATTGCGGTTTAGAATTTGGCTGCAAAACTTCTTAGGATCCAACTTATATAGTTGTGAAATATGCTCTTGAATTTTATTGATATAGTACATTTTTTTCCTTTCAATTAGGGATTTGTACGTATTGATCTTATCGATTTTTAAGGACTCATTAGAAGCATCCTTGGTGACTTTCCTAGAAATTTTACATTCTTTATCATACCAAGGGTTGGTCGTTCTATTATTCTTATTACAAGACACCTCGAAAGAGAACTTGTTAAGAGAAGTGGAAAGGGTAGTTGTCAAATTATGATAGATTTCTTCAATGTTGTCCTTATAAGTTGGGAGATGTAATTTACTATTTAAATATTTTAAGAAAAGGTCAACTTTACTTTTGTCAAAGAAAAAATTGTCTTTGATTATCAGAATTCTCTTCAATGGCGCTCTTGTTCATGGAAACATTTAGAGTAAGGGTTATAGGTTTATAAATAGAGTCAGGTCCATGGTCATTTAAAAGGTTAAAAGTTGTTATTTGGTTGGAAATGGGGATATCAGATATCACATAATCTACGACACTACTATCTAGACCATGAATATAATCTACATTGGAAACAGGGATATCGAATATCACATAATCTACAACACTACTATCTAGACTATGAATACAAGTCATCTCGTTGGAGTTTGGCCACTTCATTACTCCGTTGCAAATTATTAGGTCCTGAGAGTCGTAGATCTTGACCAACTCAGTACCAAACAAATTCTCAATTAGGTATTCAAATCTTTTTTTGTAGCTATTAGATGAAATAAGGTCCTCATCTAGCCATAAAGGATTATGGCTAGAATTGATGCTTAAAATATTAGCTTGTTTAGTTGCAGTCCGAACATTAAATTTTCTTAGCAGGAGGATATTACCTTCATTTTTCAAAATATAAATATCTTGTTCTAAATTATTATAGGGACAATTTCTATCTAGATTGTTTTCCTTATAAAATGTAGAATTAATAGGTGCAAAATAAAAGATTTCTATATACATCTTATTAGCGTTGGTGTCTAAAATTTCTATCCAAATGTACTGATTGAGAGGGTCGATCTTATGAAGTTGAATGTGAGGAGAAATGCTCTTTCTAATATAACAAACTATGCTTACTATCCCTCTACACTGAGACTTTTTGTTCCATGTTGACCACAAGACAAATCCTTGTATGTTAGGGACCTTAGAATCTTCATGCTCCCAAGTTTCAAATAGACAAATAATATTATAAATTAAAAAAATATGTTCAATTTATAAAATTTTAAAAAAATAATTATGATCCCAATTTTATCTGAACTCCAAACTCTAATAAGTATAGTTTTTTTCACTAACAAAGAGTTATGATTTCAAATTTTAATTGAAGTAAAACCAACATAGATTCATCTTAACCTCAAATCTATCAAGTACAGAGAGGAATCAAATGTCTCCAGGTGCGAACTGTTTTTAGAGTGAAAAACTTGAGGAAAGGTTAAATGTTTGCACTAACATAAATTTGAACTCTCTTCCGGTAGTTATTATAATAACCATATAATTTTACGATTAAAATTTAATTATACATATTTATTTATTCGATAAATAAATTATAATAACAATATAATTTTAAGATTAAAATTTAATTATACATATTTATTTATTTGATAAATAAATTAATAGTATTTTTTAAAATATTATTTAATATCTAAATTAATAATATATATTAATTATATTATTATTTGAAACTTTTAATTGAAAATTAATGTAATTTAGTGGAATTTTATTTTATAATTAATTTTTATTTATTTTTAATTATTCTTTTAATGTTTTATTATTATTTTAATTGCTTATGTTATATGAACATTTCTCCCATATTGGACACCTGTGAACACAACTATGATCAACATAGTTTTTTTTAATAAAAATAATATAATTTTGAATAATTTGTATTCTACTCATATTGTTTCCTTAATCTAAGAAATCCAAAATTTTGGGTAAATTCAATGACACCCTCAATCCTCAAAATGCAAAGTTGCATCCTCAACCAAACTTATATCATAGTGAAATTATAACCAAGTAAAATTTTAAGTAGATTTTTGGCTGAAATATTTAGCTGAAAAGGGAATGCCTCGACACTAAAATAAACGTACATGGTTGGTACGTCTAAGGATTTGACTTTTTATTATTTCATTGTCCAAAGGCAATGTGACATCGATCCATATGCATCTTTGTACTTCAATTAGTTGGGAGTATCACTTACTTCACTTGCTTAATTGGTCTGAATTCATCGGCCTGAATAAATGGATTATTTTATTTTCTCTTGGGGGTTCTTAGTATTGCATATGGATTTTTTATTGTTGTATTCCGGACATTAGAATGGTAATGGAGTGTCACTAGTTATGTGCTTTTATCATAGTGTAACTGTACTTATTATTACACCGAAGGTGTTCTTAAAGGGGAGGTTTCTCTTGCCCGACCTTTGTCTTTTGTTCAAAACCAATACGAAGTTGCCATCTATTAATTAACAACTGACCAATCTACTATTGTTAGGGTCTTAACCCGCACATAGGTAGAACAATATATTCGTATGTAATAAAGGTCAATAGTAATAAGGCCTTTCAATAAAATAGAATAAGGCGGATGTAAGAAGACCTAATAGAAGCTTTCGCTTCTAGAAGGATCTTCCTCTGGATGTTTCTTTTTAGTATAAATAGGAGTAGAGGGTAGGAGAACCCTAGCTTGGATATTATTGTAATAGAGCTTTGCTCAACTAGAGGTTTCCCCCTCGAAGAGGCCCGTGAACATTGCTTTCATATTCAAAGTGTTATTTATGTTGTTATTCTTATATCATTTCAGTGTTATTGTGGTGAATGTTATGGTTGTATTGTTGTTATTCTGCCATTACTAGCATTTTATTACTGTTCTGCATACATTTTATATCTGGTATATTACAAGTGGTATCAGAGCATTTTCCTCGGCAGAAAGTGTGGGTTAAATTTTTTTTCAGGGTAGAGACGTATTCCGACGTCTTTAAGCCACAGAGATCTGTCGTTACGCGCATAAACCCGCAGTTAATGGATTCATACACGCAAGAAATACAAGTGGTACTTAAGCGCACATTTTTTGGCCACCCTTGTAACCCTTGTTGGTACCCCTTTGAGTGGTAGCGCATCAGACAACACCTGTGTACGGATCAACCTAGATTACCTGAAGCCCTCTTTATATAAACCAATCGGGCGCCTAACTGCTATAGTATCACCGAGAACAACACTCGGAAAGATACTCTCTACTACCTAAGTAGTCGGGTAGTACGGCTAAGGGTATGGTCTATCCTCCTTAGTTAGTGCCCTGAGATATTGGGCCGAGTACTACTGTTGGACCCTACATGTATATCAGAGAGATATAGCACAGGGCAAACCCTTGTCTATAGAACCCTTTAATACCTAACCCTTGGAGACAGAAACATTAACAAATTAAAACAGACAAGATCTATTTTCACGCAACTGTGTTCGGGTTGCCAAGTAAATACACATTTCTTTCTGGTTAAGCATTTGGGCATTTCCTCTCTGCAGTATTCTTCAGACCGGACATCTGGAAAAAAATTCACCATTATTTCAGCCCTATTCCATTTTCTGTTTCACCCCATTATTTCAGCCCTATTCCAGCCCCATTTCAGCCCTATTTCACGTCTGGAGAATATTTTATGTTTGAACGAGATTGATGGAGAATATTTTGAGAATACATGCTATTGGAAATTCTAGAAATTTAGCTCGATATTAAAATGCTAACTCTTATATCAGTCTTGATTTGTTTATACAAATTAAATGTAATATTCATCAATAAAATATAATGATATGTGATAATTTCATTAAGCTGTGGCATTGAGTTAAAATATAGTCACATCATGTTTTCTTTATGTCTCTATCATATAATGTTCATCATCACTATCATCAGTTTTCTATTTGAATAAGATTGATAGAAAATATTTTGGGAATGCATGCGATTAAAAATTTTGGAAATTTAGCTAGATATGAGAATGTTAACTCTTATATCTGTGTTGATTTGTTTATACAAATTAAATGAAATATTCATCAATAAAATATAATGATATGTGTTAATTTCAGTAAGTTGTGATATCGAGTTAAAATATAATGATATGTGTTAATTTCACCAAGTTGTGACATTGAGTTAAAATATAATGATATGTGATAATTTTACTAAGTTGTGACATTGAGTTTTGCAGGTATTGTTTTCTAATTTCCAGGATTTTGTTTAATGTCTTTCTTGCTATGCAGAACTATTAGAGGTGGAACAATGCCCTGATGATGACAAATACCATATCTGTGCTCAATTTTCTTTATTTCCATGTGGTATGTGTTAGAATTGTCAATGCGGAAAACACAATTCACATGTAATAATTAACAATCACACACAGATAATAGACACAAGGATTTCACGTGGTTCACCCAAACATTGGGCTACATCCACCAAGTATAGGCATCGATTGTCTTATTATTCAGATTATGGAGATTACATCAGATTTGCAAGTCTCTCATACACTCAGTCTCTCAATCATTTTTCTTCTACGGGTTTACATGAATTTATACATTCACACATGAAACTGAATATTAAATGAAATCCCTATCCCTATTCTAACTTGGTCTATTTGGTTGTAACCAACGCAGAATAATAGGATCCAAATCTGTTTTGGGTAATTGGTTGTCACCAAATCCCAACAATCTCCACCTTAACAACAATTAACCTGATACCTTGCTTCTTCCTTTTGTTAATCACTTTTGTTGCAAGCCAAGAGAAACCAAACACCACTGCAACTTCTCTAATAAAACCGGTTTCATGATCTTGCCTGTGTGACTTGCACAAGTTTGGATTTCCTGAGGGGTCACTCCACCTCCAACATGTCTTCCACAACTGTGTTTTGAAACATATTTAGTGATAGATCTCCTTCTATCTAAAACGCTTGTATTACAATATACATTACAATCATCATAGATCATATCAGTGTAACCATTATAGGTGATATTTGTGCTTCTCAAACGTTGAAGCACCCATTTCACTGCAGCACCTGAATCTGTCACGTATCTGACAACATCATTAGCATGTGAAATATCTGGTCTTAACCATTTAATCGCATACAACATACCTCCAACTGCACTTACACGAGACATAACCTTTTCTTCTTTATAGATAGGCCCTATACTTGAAGAAAACTTATAATGGAAAGAAAGAGGGATAAAAACTGGTTTTACAATGTTCATTCTGAACTCCAACTACAACTTACCATTATCATCTATGTGTACTTCTATGCTCTTAATTCGTTTTGTTATTCCTTGATCCCTCATCTGAATTGTCCTGTCCACCTGAGTCACTTTCTTACTGATTTTATCCATGCTTTGGCTTGCATCGAGCATATCATCAACAAAGAACATCAAAATTGTGAATGTACTATAAACTGTATATTCAGTCCTACCCTTTGAAAAATTCTGACTCACTATGAAGGATTCAAACATCTTGTATATTTGCCTGGGTACCAATAGGCCATACAATGAATTACCTAGCATACAAACAAATTTACCATTGCAATCTTGAATCAACCCTTTTGGTTGTTCCATACATACTATATCTCTGTCAATGATGACTCTGTAAGAAGTAGTATCCCACACACAACATCCCTTTATACCATAATCATAACTTGTAGAGATATAAAACAAGCAGGAATTCGGGAACAAAGATTTCAAGTCTGGAACCAATTTGCCTTTTACTAGTACCTGCAATTCTTTCTTGCTCTTATGACCTTGATGCTTCGGCCATAAACAAGAATATACATATGTCATTTCAGATGCCACTTCAGTACTGCCTTCCAACTTATAAAGGTTATCAGGTTATCAACCTTTGTTTCCTTCATCACTACTAAATTACCTTTTGACACTGTGAGAGCTCCACCTTGACCTGTATACTTATATCCACAAGAATCCAACACTCCCAATGAATTCAAATTTGATTTAAGCTCAGGTACATATCTAACATCCGTTAATTCCTTAACAATACCATCGAATATCCTGATTCTAATACTACCAACCCCAACAGTTTTGCAGTGAATACCATTTCCCATAAACACTACACCCTCATCAAGAGATTGGTAAGAAAAAAACCTATTTCTATGTGAGCACATGTGGTGGGAGGCACCTGAATCTAATTTCCATTCTTCTTGATATTGTAAATTACCAGAAATGGATAAAACGTGATCAATTATACTTGAATTTGTTATAGACAAATTTTCTTCTTTCATAGAGTTTTCCTCAGATTCCTTTCTCTTCTAGCAATCTTTCTTGAGATATCTTGTTTTTCCACAGTGCCGGCATTTTGCTTTACCCTTTCTTTGTCTTGACTTAGATTGATAAGATCTTCTCTCATTTTTCTCTTTAGTTCGACCTTTGACCAGCATTGCCTCTGAAGTTGAGGTTTCTTTACTAGATTTTCTCTTCATATCCTCAACCATCAAAGCTCCCACAACATAGTCATAATCTAAAACATTTGTTGAGCTAAAGCTAATGGAGGTAACTAGATTATCTCAAGATTTAGGCAACGAACACAATAGTGTAATAGCCTTATCCTCATCTTCGAATTTAACTTCCATACTAGTCAATTCAACTATAAGGGTATTGAAGGTATTTAAATGGTCAACGACTTTTGTACCTTCTTTCATCCGCAAACTGTATAGTTGTCTCTTCAAGTAGATTATGCTTGTCAAGGACTTTGTCATGTATAGACTTTCCAACTTGCTCCACATACCAGTTGTTGTCTACTCCGAGACAATATTGAAGAGAACATCGTCGACAAAACATAGGTGTATGGCACTCAATGCTCTCGCATCCATCTCATCTCAGTCATCATATGTTATGGATGTGAGCTTCTTTGTTTTTCCCAAAAGCACCTTCACCACACCTTGTTGCACGAGCAGATCGTGCATCTTGAGCTTCGAGAGATCAAAGTTGTTTTTATCGCTGAACTTTTCAACTTCAAATTTCGAACTCTGCATCTTATCCATTAGCTCAAAAAATCTCCCAATATCCACTACTTCTAAAAAATCCCAAAAGGCCTTTAAAAAATATGCAGAGGAATAATTGGTAAAAAAAAAATATATATATATAATTTAAAAAACCTTTTGATAATATATAAAAAGGTTTAATAAAAAAAAAACATTTATAAAACAAAAAGATTCACTTTTTAAAAAACCATCCACTTTTACATTTAAATTTCTCCACCTTCTTTACTTTAACTCACCCATGTGACTTGGCTTGGAACTTTTTAATTAATGGAAATTTCCTTTTAATAAAATGTCATCCCTAAAAAAAATGTATTATGTGCTAAATAATATTAACACATATGCCAAGGTATTCCATGCTAAATTACCTTTAAAGTTTTCCACGCCAAAAAATTTCACGCCCAAAAATACTAAAGTTTTTGCACCTCCCAAGTGAGTGGCCTGCGGACTTCAAAGGGTTGTTGCACCTCCCGTATGGATGGATTGTGGAAATCCTGAAAATTATATGGGGAGATGCCACACCTCTCGATGCATCCACACTGCGGAAATTGGGAAAAACCGCCCTTCCTTCCGACGCATTCAGGCTGCAGAAATGTCAAAAACTTACTAGAGTGTGAAGTGCTCACGAGTGGCCATCGTGACCTCCGAGAGAAGAGACTTATGGAAATGTATAAATCTACGTACCTCATTTCTGCAGCTCCTCCAACCAGCTCTAACCAGCTCTGATACCACTTGTTAGAATTGTCAATGCGGAAAACACAATTCACGTGTAATAATTAACAATCACACATAGATAATAGACACAGGGATTTCACGTGGTTCACCCAAACGTTGGGCTACGTCCACCAAGCATAGGTATCAGTTGTCTTATTATTCAGATTATTGAGATTACATCATATTTGTAAGTCTTTCATACACTTAGTCTCTCACAATCATTTTTCCCTACGGGCTTTCATGAATTTATACATTCACACATGAAACTGAATATTAAATGCAATCCCTATCCCTATTCTAACTTGGTCTATTTGGTTGTAACCAATGCAGAATAATAGGATCCAAATCTGTTTTTCGTAATTAGTTGTCACTAAATCCCAACAGTATGGTCATCGTGTTCTTTATTCTCCATTTGAACAATGTTGAGGGTGTTTGGACTTTGTTTCCTTTAAAAAGTTGATGTAACCTTTAATTTTCAAAAGATGGACGTGCTAAGAAATGTAGCAGAATATTGGAAAGTTTAATCTCTAATTTGTTGTTGTTTTGTTTATGGAAATTAAATGTGATGATTAGGAAATAAGTTTTTCATTATCTCTTTTCATTGCAAATAATTTGTATGAAATATTTTCTTTTCTTCTAATTATATGTCTATGTTTCTAGTGTGTTTTCTCATTTCTTTTTATGTATTGTTTTCTTCCTTCCTAACCTTATTAGGATGTAAGTAATTAAAACTTTAAAAAAAATATGATAGTTATTCCTTCATTTTTAAAAGAATATTATAGGTATTCCTTGATTCTTAGGATGCAAGTAATTAAAATTTTAAAAGAATATAATAGCTTGTATTTACTTATCAATGTGATTTTTGTGTGAAAACTAGTCTGGACTTTGTTTCCTCTATTTTTTTCCCTTTTAAAAAGTACATTGTAACCCTTAATTTCCAATGTGTATGTGCTAACAATTGAATATATAATGCTTGTGTGTACTTATCAATGTGACTTTTGTGTGAAAACTAGTCTGTACTATGATTCCTTTAATTTTTTTCCCTTTTAAAAAGTACATTGCAACCTTTAATTTCTTTAATGTGACTTTTGTGTGAAAACTAGTCTGGACTCTGTTTCCTTTGATTTTTTTCCCTTTTAAAAAGTACATTGCAACCTTTAATTTCCAAGATGTATGTGATAAGAATTGTAGCAGATTACCTTGCAACCTTTAATTTCCAAGATGTATGTGCTAAGAATTGTAGTAGAATATTATAAAGTTTACTTTGAAGATACGTTGTTGTTTTGTTTATGGAAATTAAATGTGATGGTCACGAGATTGAGATTCCCATTAGTTTTTTTATTGCAAATAATTTGCTTGAATTATTTTATCTTTTCTTCTAATTATATGTCTATGTTTCTACTGTTCTTTCTTGTTACTTTTTAAATATTCTTTTTTTCTTGAACTTAATTCTGAAAATGCAAGTAATTAAAACTTAAAAAAAATATAATATCTATTATCTTGCAATGTTATCCTAGGAATATGTCTATGTTTGTCTGTACTTCTTATCAATGTGACGTCTCTATGAACATATACCTATGTGCTTGTGTAATCCTTAATAATGTGACTTCTATGTGAATTACTTTATTGAGATTTGTCTGCTAAATTTTTGGTATCATTTTTGCAGGTTTATTGCAGCTTTTTGTTTTTCAGGATGCATGTGATTTGAAATTTAAGAGAATATTGAAATGCTTACTTTTTAGATTGGTTGTTGCTCTGTTTATGAAATTTAAATGTTATGTTTGTTTTTCAAGATGCATGTGATTTGAAATTTAAGAGACTATGGAGTTTACTTTTTAGATTGTTTGTTGCCCACTTTATGAACGTTAAGTGGGATGCCCACTTTTACATTATTAATATGTATGCAGTAGTGCTTTTCATTGCCAATTATTTTTTTTATCTATTTTTTTCCTATGTAGAACTCTTTGGGGGTGGAATTCTTCCAAGATGATAGCATGCTTAACTTCTTCATTAATTTGTATTTATGAGTGATATGGCACATTTTACCCTTTGGGGTGGAATTCTTCCAAGATGATAACATGCTTAACTTCTTCATTAATTTGTATTTAGGAGTGATATGGCACATTTTACCCTTTGAGGTGGAATGCTTCCAAGATTATAACATTTTTAACTTATTCATTAATCTGTATTTAGGAGTGGTCTGGCACATTTTATTCTTTGTTTGATTTGTTTCAATTGTTTTTTTTTCCAATGCAAAATCCTTAGGAGGTGAAATGATACAAAGATGATGGGATACTTATCTTTTACATTAATTGTTAACTAATCCTACGAGACCGTGTGAGTTAACATTTCGTTTCTTTTATGTTATTTAGTTACAGAGATTGAACTGTCTCCCTTATTTCATCTATTTGTATAAATTCCATACTTTAAACATGAATAATACACTTGTACTACTGTGGAGTTTATTCACAGGCCTATGTTCAGTGGTATCAGAGCCAAAAAAATTTAAACTCCATGCTATTTTGTCAGGATCCTCTGTTGCTGGGATATTTCTTTCTTTGTAAATTTCCTGCCGATGATCTGGAAATTTTTCTCTAGTTTTAAAACTCCTTGTTTTCTTTCTTTATAAATTTTCTGCCCCTATCACGGGTTTAGAAAGGCAGATCGAAGATTTTTCTATTGTTTGGAAGCATCGAAATCCCTCTCTGTATTTATTGCTATAAAACTAGAATTGGTGGAATCTTCGAAGTGTTAAGAGATCTTGAACTTTGTAGCATACTCTGCCAAGGAAAATCATTATTTCTAGTGTGTGAAAGATCTGTTGGGTGCGATATGGTTCTCTGTGACTGAAAGAAGATACAGGGAGCCACTGTGAGTTGTCTACATAGCAATTGTTCTTTATTCCTGGATTGATTTTTACACAATGATTTTATTCGAGTGATGATTTTATCCCAACGATTTTATTCCAGTAATGATTTTATTCTAGCGATGTTATTCCAGTATCATTTACTAGCAGGGAGCGGATTTATTTGTTTGGCAACGATTTTAATCCTGGATGATTTTTCTTGTCGTTGGACAGTGATATCATAGTCAACGTCTCCTTTTAAACAGATAGCAATATATATACTATTTTTCTCTGCATTTTTACACTTGTGCTCATTGTTTGTTATCCTCACGCTTGTTCGTCCTTCACATAAATGATTCTCTGAGTTTTTATAAACTATCTGTGCATCCTTCGCACAAATCATTCTCTGCATTTTTATAAACTATCTGTGTCCTTCACACAAATCATGCTCTGCATTTTTGTAAACTATCTTTGTGGCCTTCCCACATTCATCTCGATGTTTCATGAATATCTCTGCGCTCTGCCCATTTGAGAGGGGGTCCTAGTGATTTCACCTCATCCTTGGAGCTTGGGCAGTAAGACTCCTGGCACAGATTCTGAGTCTCACCATACGCCTGTCCCACAATCCTTGAAGACCCTGACACTTGGCATCGGGCTTCCCTCTCTTAGACTTGGTGAGTGAGTAAATATTTGTTTTAATTCAATTTTTTTTTATGCTGTTAATGTTTCGAGATAGTCCCTTATGTTGCACTATTGTAAGTTAGTTTTGTTTTTCGATACAATTATAACTAGAAATTTTAATCCGGTGGAATGTTACTCTGTTTGGTTGTTTCTGTTTGAAATTGTTTTAGAATTTTAATTTTGCCAAGAATTTTATTTTAGAATCATTTTAATATAGAATTTTATTCTATTTTAGAATTAATTCGGTCTAAAGTGTGTAAATGGATTCTTAGTTCTTGGAACAAAAAGTGAATTTCATTCTCGTTGAAAAAGGTACAATGCATGATAATCGAGGACCCTTAAAGGTTTTAGTAGTTAAGTAGAAATCATTGTGCCTTGAAGGTTAATAGGTGGATTATTGCGCTTGACTTATGTCGTTGATAGATGTTTCCAGTATTTATTTCTCGCTCACCATGAATTTAGTGCGATGGTGACTGGTTGAGTCATTACATTGGTTGTGCCTTGTAGAATAGAATGATTGTTGTTTTCGGTTCTATTGCACCAATACATATTGATGAATGATGAATGATTAAGTGTAGCTTACTGGTGTCACACGTTTAACTTGATTTATGACTAGTAAATGGTTAGTCTTCTTGTGCACAAGGAGAGTATGCTATAATAAATGATTTTGTAGTAATTTTTCTTCTTGCGCAAACACATTTAATGTGTTGGATGATCTCTTTTACACTTTGTTAATGGTTAGATTCTGTGGCTCATGGAGTATGATGACTTATAATTATTATGCATTATTATTGTTTGTTTATACTTGTGAATAATGCGTTGATTATGTTGCCCAACAAGTGTGATGTATTTAATGTAAAGAAAAAATGTTGGTTATATGACGCTTGTCGTTTTAAAAAGGGGAACATCGCATATGGTATTAGATGAGGGCATCATTGTGCGCCCTGACGAGGGGATCATTGGACACCCTGATGAAGGGAATTATCATTGCGCGCCTTGACGGATAGATGCAAATGATAATCCGGCCGGAGTCTTGTGCTTCCTAATGTGGGTGTTTGTTCGTTGTATTTGATGTTGGTATTTGGTATTGTAACGCCTCAATGTGCTTGGTTTTGCGTGTCGTAGAGGTTTTCTAGTTACTAGTCGTCAAGTCATCCTGTCAGGTTGTTGATGTTGTCCTTTAGCTTGTAGGTGTTGTCTTGCTTGTGTCGGACGGGTAGTCATTTTTATCTGTCTATTGATTATCGCTTGTTTCGTACAGCTGCATGTTGTGCTAGTATGTTGAGTTGTTGTTTTTTGTTCCCTAATCTGTGTGCGTTGTGTTTGTCGTCAAGTTGTGTTATTTTACTGTTGTCGTTGCTTCCTTCTTGTTTAGAAAAAAAATAATTTGCACTTGCTTGCGTCGCTTGTAGTTGTAACAATGGGGGTGTTACATATGGTATCAGAGTGGGTTCAACCCTGTGACTGTGGATCACCATGTTTTCCACTACAGTAAACCCTTGAGTATTAGTCTAGCACTAACTAAAAAATAATAAAGTGTCCATGTGGTGATCTCGATTAGAGGACACCACAAAGGTTCGCAGCGTGGTGGCATGGAAGGAGTAAGAACAAGCCCTTGGGTTGGATTCAATAGTTGTAAGGGATGATGATGGGGTGGAATCACAAAGGTGGGTTACACTTTCGTGACAATCTGGTCTCCAAAATTTCGAAAAAACATATTTTCGGTCGACCTAAAAATATTTTTCAGCCGAAAGATATTATTTTCGGCCGAACTATTTTTTGGCCGAAAAAGTAAAAGTCAAATCGAACGGAGAAATAACCGTGCCCTCGATTTGCGTGTAGAAATTTGGTCGGCCGGATATTTTCTTTCCGGCAATAATTTTTCGGCTGAAAGATAGTTCGGTCGAAACATTGTTCGACCGAACAATAGTTCGGCCGAACTATATTTCACCCGAACTATCTTTCGGTCGAAAGATTGTTTATATATTAGCCACACATAGAATTTGTAATGTTTGGAAAAAAAAATTGTTGCATACGCTCTCTGTCGCTCTGTGTTGCGAGCGCATCGGTCGTGGTCGCAGTGGTCGTGGACGTCGAGGTCGCAGGGGTCGTGGGCACCGAAGTTGCAGGGGTCGTGGAGAAATTGCGAGCGCAGGGGTATGTTTTCAATTGCCTATGGTCTTATTCGGAATGGGTTGTAAATATATAATTAGTCTTTTAAATATTATGGTTTTCTCGTAGTTACGCTTCCAAGTTACCTTTGAACTGAACTTCAAGAGCTCCGAAGCTATTTTGTTTACTTAGGGCTACGGTATTCACCATAGATGGATTTTCATGGTATTTATGTATTGGTATATGTAAGTTCTTTTAAGTTGAACAAATCGTTATGGGTTTCGTTTGTCCTTCTGGAATGTTAACACGGATTTACCTGGTCTCGTAATTGCATGCTTATAACTAAAACTATACAAGAATTATCAATATCATACCTCTTTGCTAAGTCGAATGCTTGGAGACTGTCATCATTGTCCATTCTTGTATCTCTACAGAATATAATTGATGTATTTCTCATGGATTTGATTTCAATAAACCACATTGACAACCTGTTTTGACACTTGCACCATTATTTAAGGTTCTGGAATTATGCATCACCCTGACAACATTTGGGTATCTCAAAAATGTTGTTTTAGATGATCTGAAAATTGGTTCCATGACTAGTTAAAGGTTTCCTTGCTATCACAGTTTCGATGATCTTGTCTTGCATATCAGAGGCATAAAATTTTGATTATATAACCACTAGGACAGACCATTTGTATGCTACTTTATTTTAGTATATCCATCACATAGTTTGTCAAATGAGGTGCCTATGCAGCGTTTTGACTGTAGACTGATCTATACATAATTTAAACCTTAATTCCATATCTCCATATATAACGTTGCCGAGTTTAATACAATCTAATCATGTTGGGTCATTAATCTTTTCCTTGTTGAGTGATATCACAAACCTTTACCTATAATTGAAAATCTGCATTAATATTTCATGGGTTCGAGCACTACTTTCCTCACGCTTTGCAAAGTTTCATTTGGTGATAATGTGTGAC
>ML798678.1:346949-357683 GCA_009831015.1 Picea engelmannii | reverse complement strand
CTTAGTCGTCCTCCAAAATCAATGGGTCAGATTTATTGTTCATAACTTTCTTGCATTTATCAAGGCATCCATTAACATGTTTACTTTTTAACATTTACCTAATCACATTAAAAAAAAATTGTTGTAAGGATATATAATTACCACATTTAAATGATTAAATAGGATTAAACCGTGGCATCTAAATAATTGTCCACAACTGCGAGCCACGTTTCGGCGTTCACCAGTGCTATGTACCTTTCCGCATTAACCAGCCGTCAGCCACTTTGCGGTTGTGCTAGTTTATTAAAAACTAATAATCTAGACTAAACTTAATCCTAAGCTTCAATCGCCTTAATCAACACACATACAATTTTTTTTTCAAGGCACATAGATGGTGCGTTGGTGTTTGGTTGTTCCTTAAGGCTTTGGTAGTGGGTGGTCGCGAGTTCAAAACCCATGGAGTCAATTTAATTTTATTTTTATTTTTTTTATATTAAGCTTAGCATATATTATTAAATTTAAATAATTTAAATAATTATGAGTTTTAATTTAATTTAATATAAGGTAATTAATTTAATTTAAATAATTTAAATTTTCGTAATTGTATTAATATTTTAAATATAATTTAAAATCAAACATTTAAAAAAAAAATTACATTGAATTTAAATTGAAACCTTAATAATTTAACCAAAATAAAAAAAATAAAATAAAACTAAATATGAATAATAAATAAAATAAAAAAACAAATTTAACGTGGGCGGTGGGTTTTCACATGAGGCCCACGTGCCCACTTATTCTTACAAAACCCTACACCTGTCTCTTCGAACCCTACGCGTCCTTCAAACCTAACACTCCATCACTGTCGCCTCTCTCTCCCTACGCAAATGCGCCCTCGGCTTCTCCCTCTCTGCTACTGTGGCAGAGTTCTAGTAATGGCCACTAGCTCCTCCCCCTTGGCAATGCGTTGAGCACAGTGGCACCCCCAGTTGCTTGACGGTGGCGCATTTGTAGTTGTAGTTGTTATGACCTTCATTTTCCATTAAACGCTTCCACTCCAATCAACTTCAAATTTCATTTTCCATTTACGCTTAACGCCTCCACTCTAATGCACTCCAAGATGTATGGCAGGAATGCACAACATTGTATTGACTGGCCGAATGGAGCAATAGCAGTCAGGGATCTATGGCGTAATGGTAACCTAACAGCTCCTATGCTATAATGCTATTATGGTTTTTTTTTTTTTTTGGTTTACTTCTGTAAATATGTCATCCTGTTTCTTTTTCTATAAAGAGATCTGTAAAGACAATAAATTTAAGTGTTTTATTTCCTCCTTCTTTTGATAATATCAGTGTTATGTTGACAAATCTTTGTTCTTCTATAAAGAGATCTGTAAAGACAATAAATTTAAGTGGTTTATTTCGTCTTTCTTTTGATAATATCAGTGTCATCTATTCCCCTCCTTGGCTCGATTTGTTATATGTTTGTTTGATATATGGCATAGTTTTCCACGATTTGGGTTTTTTTTTTTCTGTTACAGCAGTGCGGGCTTCTCCTCCCATGCCCATATGCTTGGCGATTTGTTATATTATATGTTTGTTTTAACATATGATCTATATGGTTGGCGCGTTATGGTTGTGGACTTTTGTTTTTTTGTTGACTGTTTAACCTATCTTCCCGGAGACGCTATGCTCCACGATTGAAGTCCAGAGACCCTAGCAAGACTCTAGTGTCAAGACTTCACTGCTTGCAATGTTGAAAATTTCACGAAAACATGGAATGAAAATAAAGAGTTTAGAGAATAATATGAACAAAGAAAGTTGACAGCTAGCAATGTGCAAAATCCCTATAATTCTAGTGCTGCGTATGGCTACAAATTCGAGGATTACAATTACTAATATAACGCATGTATGGTCATTTATTGTTAACTGTAATAGGTTTAATATGGTACCTGTGTTAGGCCATTAGCAACATAAAATTTTGTATTCCTTTCTGACATAGACTCGTTCCGATCTAATAAGTTCTTTTTTTTGGTTTGAAAAATGGTGACAAATGAACTCCTAGTGTAGTTCTTTAATAATGATAATAAATAATCAGCTATAGACAACTAGTACCTACCGTGTGTAGTTATTAGCATAAATTACCAATCATTCAACATATATTGGGTTTAGATTATTTTTATTTTAGATTGGGTTTAGGGACTCAAGGTAACCAGTACCTGGGGAATGGAGCACGTACTGTTCTTTCCTTAAACCAACAATCAACTATGGAACAGTTTTGTGTTGTTGATGTAGCAATCTCAAATCCCTACTATGTGGCGGGTGGAGCAAGATTGAAACCTGCCTCGTATATTGATAATAGAGCTAGATTGAAAGTGAATCATTTCAACCATTTACAGATTTCGGAACTCTGAAAGCTGTGGTTTGACATGTGGAGAGATGTCCTAAATCTTTGTGTGCATGGGCTTTCTATTTTAAGTGGATTATGCCATATGTCAAAGATGGAGAATTAAGTTAGACTCAGTCCTGCACTCATTGTTTAATGAGACGGAGCCTGTTAAACTCATTGGGTTACAAGACACAGCTTGATAAATAGTTGGCAAAACTTGTAACAACCCTAGTAGCTTTGTTGATACTCTGGTAAATTTGTTTTTTTTTTTTACATTTTCAATTCGTATTGCATTTATTTATATTTAGATTTGTTTATCTATTATCAAAATAATAGTGCGTTTGGTTTGCAGGTTAGGTGGGACTGGAGCTAGAGCTTGGAGCTGGGAACTTGGCCCATAGGCCCAGATTTCAAACTAAGATGCTCTGATACCATTTGTAGTGGCCAATTTAAATAACATCAATTAATTCTACAACATAATAGTAAAATTCAATAATTCCTTTATATTGAGCCAAACAGTAAAATTCAAAAATTCCTTTAATTGAGCACATTCGCATATAGATTTATCAACAAATAATAAAATTTAATAGCAAAATAAAATAAATACACAATTTAAATACCTGGGTCTGATGCTAACCCTCCGTTTGTTCGCTTGCCTTGTTGACTGCTGCTGAACTGGGTAAACATTGCCCAAACCTACTATCCTCCCTGCCAACTAGGACAACTACCTAGCTCCAGGATATCATATGGATATCCTGGCCCCCGTGCCCAAAACCTCCAGCAAACTAGTGCCTCTGTACTAAACCTTCCCACTCCCGAACTCAACTCCTCTCTGCAAATCCAAGAGAGCCCCCAAAAATCCCTCCCCCAAAATCTCCTGTCGAATGATACTCCCTTCGTAAACCTCCTCCGCCTCCATATCCTTCCTTCACCACCTCATGCATTTACTTCCTTACCTACTCTTAGTTAATGCCCCTTATCCTTTCCTTTATTATTTTATCCTCTCGTAATTAATATGTTATCCCTTTTTGTGTACGTAACCTTTTTAATTTAAACAATATAACTTATTAATCTATTAAATTTAATACTCATGTTATTAAATGTAATAGGTATTTAATTAATTAATTAATTAATCAAAATTATAACCTTTAATTAATTAATAACTACTTAATTAATATCATTAGATCAATCTTTGTTTAGTTATTAACATGGTAGGAAAAATTAATTACCTAATAAATCTTTTACTTAATAATCCCTAAGTATATATTCTACTAGGGCTGTTACAAGAGGATAACAAGATTGATCTCCTTACTGTTATCCCCACATTGGTCGTTGGGCCATTCATCATGCAGACTATGCCTCCGAGCATGATCACAACCTTGGCACTATTAATGCATATGTGTAGAATCCAATTTAGTCTCTCGATGTAGTCGTGATATGATTGTTGATATAGAATTGTGTTGTTTTTGAATAATTCCTGAACTTTCGCAGTTTATCTAAGAAAAAAAAAATTCCTGGAGAGGATAATCTCAACGGGAGAAAAAATTAAGATGAGTTTCATTGTGAATCAACCGGAAAAAAAATTAAGATGAGTTTCATTGCGAATCAAGGCTATGAGGTTTTGGAACAACAAAACATGAGACATATTATTTGCATGGAAATTCACCAACACACTGACACCTAAATAGACAGGTGGAGTGTTGACTATGATAGAAAACTTGTTCCACCAGTGTTTTTTCATTCAAGTTTGATTGCAGTTTTTAATTAAGTAGAAGGCCCATCAGAATTTGTAAACTTAAATGGCAAAATATCTTTATCTTGGTGATCATAGACGCTCATAGTTGACTGAGGGAATTCTTCACAATCATCTGAATCTGTCAGAGATCTCTGTCCAAATTTATCTTGCCAAATCGCCTTTTGGACCAACATTAAAGGTGAAGTTTTGTTGTCTTCAAGTCTATATAAGCTTTCCATAAATTGATGATGAGTTGTGACTGGACCATGAACAATCCTTTTTACTTCTCTTGGAAAGTATCTCCTACTTGTTTTATGTCATTAGTCAGTTTCTGTAATTGGGCATGTTACTAAGTGCGTGTTAGAGTACTTCATATATATGGTCTTTTTATTATTGCATATTACACATAGGAATATGATGACTATTTGAAGAGTGGAGTTTTTATCCAGTTAGGGGTTTTCTTCATTATAACCAGGTCTCTCTTGCTGTGCTGCTGGTTTTCTTGAAAAAATTTCGTGGTCGTTTTAGGGATACTATTTTCTGCAAATTCCTGCCCGTTAACATTTATATTTTTTTAACAATTGTTGCATCGAATCTGTCACTCCATTAGTTATCTGTGAACAGTGGCATTCTAGAATCTTCTAGATAAAAATTACCATCTAGATGATTGGTCAACAAAACACCATCTAGAGGATTGGTCAATAAAAAAATTTTGACAAGATGATACACATTTTTTATCGAGCCCTCCAGCATGTGGCTTGCACAAGAGCTGGTGACAATTCACCAATTTTTCAAGATACATCTGGATGAACCCCGACCAAAAGATTGAGAAAAACCATTATTGGTTCACATTATTCAATATATCCTCTAAAAAAAGGAAGGACAATTAGCCACTAATGGCAGTGCTAATACTTCATATTTTCTATTGACTACATATCACTCAACCAAACTTCAATACTTCAATATTTAGTGCCATGGAATAATTTTCATTATCGAGGTAAGTTCACTATAATATATTTGAAAGCCACATGAGACCCTCTTTTAGATGCTTCATCTCATACAGAATGACGAAAACATTCCTCGTACATTTTCCATTTCCATTTCATTCTTCTTTTTGTTGCAAGTTACAAAACATTCCTACATTTTTTGTCTCCATTTCATTCTTTTTTTTGTGAGTTACAAAAACATTTCTTGAAGCTTGCTGACCAGGTTCAAAAGGATACTTCAAGGTTCGAAGCCCTCGTTAAGAGTTCAATATGTCATTTAAGGGAATTGAACTTGGGTACAGAGGATAAAAATCATTCCTCCCAACCACCCAAGTTGAACCCAATTGACAACTATATATATACCTCTTGATTATTATCTCCATCGCATTTAAAATTCTACTGTTCATATCCCTCCCAAATATATTAATTAATTCATGGGAGACTTAATTTATAAATCTTTCTCATAGTAATGTACAATTATACATAGAAATAAAAATACAAAAAATATCCTCATGCTTTTAGGTAGTCGTTAGGTCTGATGTGTTCTTTTCGACTTGGAACTTTTGTTTTAGAATTTAATTTGTCTTTTGCTATGATCCCTTAGACGATTTGATAAAATTACTAGAATCTAGAAAGATTGTCAACCAGAGCTTAGTGGATTTGTTAAATGTCATGGAATAAAGTTTAAATCGTGTCTTATCAGTGTACTCTAAAACCTTAAATGCCCGTTTATTTCTTACTAATGGCGTCCATAACTTTTAGACTTTATTTTTTTGAAGCCTTTTCAAAGTACCTTAAATCTTAGAATTTGGTTGAGCAAAGCTTGTAAGGTTTTTTTTGTCAATGACAGCCATAGTATTCACCTTCATCATTGGATCTCTAAAGCACAACCAAGTATTTTCTCCGATTACCAAAAATAATTTGGAATTTATCATACTTAAAAAATAAATTGTCTTTGGAGACTGAGAATGCATTCCCATTCTTTTCATAGTCATTTCTTACAAGAATATATATCAAGATTGTTTAAGTAGTTTTGAAAATTTAGCTTTGATTAGAAAAAATTTCTTATACCTTTTACATAATTTGGATTTTCATGTTGAATTGAAAAACAATTTTTTATTTTTTATTTTATTTTAGATAAATAGTTTTAAATTTCTATAATATAAATATAAATATAAATTATAAATATTTGCAATTGTATATATTTGTGAATTATGGATGCCATGACAGTATACGATCTTGTCTGCTATTTTGTCACAACAATTGTTTTCCATTTGTATACTTAACATCTATAGGCATCCATAATTCACACATTATATGCAATTGCAATCACTTACCAAAAGTTGTATTTAGCAAACATCAATTACATTATTACTATAGAATTTGATCGTTTTGATCAACGATTTCACTCTATCTATTAATATTAAGTGTAGAATCTAAATTAATTTTCTCGTTTTTACAATATTTTCCTTTAAGGTAACTATTAAATTTCAATTTTAACTATTATCAAATAATTTCAAATTCAAATTGAGTGTCAAGATTTTTATTTTTTTTTAACAAACTTTTGAATATCAATATTTAATTTGTTTGTTAACAAACTTGCTTATCTTGATGATTATCATATTATTTTATTTAATAGTCATAATATATAAATGATAGCCTTGGAAAAATTTAGAAATTTTCCTATAAATATAGGTGTGGTGAGTCTAGAACCCTTTGATGTATAGTGGATGATGAATTATCCTTAGCAATCATATAACATTTAAGTTGATTACTTGGTATAATATAGATAACCTATTTAGGTAGATGTTTATTCGACTAAGTGGAATGATAACAATACACATAGTTATTGATGATAATCAATACTATTCATATGACTATAGTAATAAAGATGAATTTGAAGATTTTGATTAGCAACGATGAGTAATCAATTTGTAGTTCGATGGTGATAGTTGGCACTAAAAGTATTGGAAGATGCATGTTGTGGATAATTGTTGTAGCAATTTAATGCTTGCTAATGCAGGTGGATTGGTGATTATTGGTGATTATTTGATGAAATTGACCATGTCAAGGAGGAATCAATGACACTAGAGTGGATTGGTGACTCCCAACACCTATTTAGTAAAAAATATAAACAAAATGTACTGTCTGTTGGATTACTGAGAGGGGGGGTGAATCAGTAATAGTGTAATTATAATCTTTTTTCTTCAAATATTATATCAATGTAAAATTATTATCCAATAATGAGCAGTAAGAAATAAACAATCACACACATACACAGTATACCAGTGTTTTACGTGGAAACCCAAATCGGGAGAAAACTACAGAATGTTTTTTCTTATATGTCTTGAAGAATTACATTCATTAGAAGCACCAACTTCCTTTGTTTTCCAACTGCAACTGGAAGGAGGCTCCAACCCCCTACTTTCTCAGGCTACAACCTGAGGGAAGCTCCAACTCCCCAATTCTTTGGCTACAACCAGAAGGAGGATACAACCCCCAATGTTCTCCGGCTACAACCGAAATGTGGCTACAACCACCTGTCATTGCCTCGTCCTACCACCCTGAAGTAGAAGTAGAATGATGAAACCATTGTCACACTATCACTGTGAGATATACTGTTGTAAACCTGTACCAATAAATCTAAACCATGCATCAACCATGCATCAACCTGTACCTCAACCTGTAATCAACCTGTACCATAAACAAGTGCATCAACCATGCACCAACCTGTAATCAACCTGTACCATAAACAAGTGCATCCAACTATGTACCAAGTATGTACCAATCATGTGTCAACTACTTGTCTCAACCATGTACTCAACATGTACCACAACCAAAAGCCTTCATCAATTTCATCATCCAAATCTGATTTGTAGCTCTGTAATAAACCTAGTGTATATGATCACTTCCTGCAAATCTTCCATAACTTTAAAAACAAGAGACTAGCATTTTCATCAAACTTTTCTTTAGTCTCACATGCCTAGTTTTGGATTAGTCAACAACCCTAACTTGAATTAATCATAACTTTGAACCTGTAATGTATAAATATCTAAACCTGATACGCAATGTTCTTCAATGTGTTTAATGCAATTCCTCCAAGTGTCACTACTTGGAACCTCTCAGAAAAGGAGTTATAGCAAAAATGACATACCTTGCTGAATTCTGGCTTATTCTAAAGAGAGACCTTGTAGAGCGTGCCCTGCACAAAATATTTGATGAAATGATCTAAAACTGTTACACAACATACTATAGACTGTACCCTAACCAACACATTTTGTCTCACTGAATTTGGATCTGTTATGAAGAAGTTATGACGATTTTACCCGAAACACCTGATTTTGACTAGTTTCAGGACTGACCACAAACCCTATTTTCAACGGAGTGTAACTCCTAAAATACAACGACCCACAAGTTGAATTTTTTTTCATAGATACTTGGATATGATTTCTCACTTGCGTAGCAATTTCATGGTCTGAATCATTATAGAAAAAAAAAAGTATAGCGAAAATTGTGAGATGACCTGTAAATAACATACCTTAGAAAACACCATCAAAAGAATTTATCCTTCCTTGCATTTCGGCCTTCTTTTCTTCACCTTCACTCAGAATTCTGGTTTAGATATCCTTGGTTACCTTAAACACATATAGATATTCAGTATGCTCAAGTGTAATTCAAATTAGAGAGCCTTGCCTCTTATTTATACTCTCCAAGTACCTTCCTTAAAAACATCTTCTAGGTCACTTGGCCCACTTTCCTTATTTTAGGGTTGGGTCCACTTCTAATTTCTCCATTAAATTTATTATTGAAATAATTTATTTTGTATTTACTTTGAATTATAATACAATCATCACTTCACTTTATTATTTACCTTTTAAAATCTCTTATACCACTTTAACTACTTTGACCTTTTGGGGTTTCTAGATGACATATGAGGGTCCTCCAACTTCGTAAGACTATAACTCTCAAACTGTGAGAAGTTATGTAACGTTCTACATACCACCAGAAATGGCATGAAATGTACTATCCATATAGAATAGTATTATCTAAAAATATATCATAACTCATACCGTTACCCATTAAACAAACTTGGGTCCATTACCCAAACCCGGGGTCTCCAACTTCTCATGGCCATAACTCTTTAACCGTGAGGAATTATGTGACAATCCACATACCACCGGAAATGAAATGACAAGCACTATCCATCTATGATATTTTCCCTGATAAAATCACTTTCCTTCATCTCATTATTCCACAATTAAGAATGGGTTATCTTACTCCACAAAGCGTCTTCCCGTGAGGGCTTTCACCATAAGGGGACCACTTTGGAGTTCATTCATATTTACTTCTTATCAACCATGACAAAATAATAATGAGTCATATTTACATCAAACAATATTGGGTCCATTACCCAAGTCTTTGTGCTACGGGGCTTTCTTCAACGGTTGACATCAATGACAACCAACCTTAATCAACAATCTCCCCCTTTGGCATTGATGGAAACACTCTGATGCAATACTGAAATTACATCACTCATGCTCCCCCTTGAACCATGCCTTTGTCCTCTGCATCTGATAAATTTTCTCCCCATGGAATCATGCCTCTGTCCTTTGTATCTGATAAATCTCTCCCCCTTTGTCATCAATGGCAAAGATATCTTTCCATCCGGGGTTTCTCCCCCTGACAGACTGTCCTCTTATGGTGCTTCCTCGTGTACATCTAAGACATATAAGATAAACATTCAAAAAACATTCATTTTTGGAGTAGAAATAACTCTAAGTCTTTGACGAAGATATTCAAAGGCTTCCCGTGGAAGTGGTTTTGTAAAGATGTCTGCCACTTGTTCTTTTGTGCCCACATACTCAACTCTGATGTTCTTTTCTGCAACCTGTTCCCGTAGAAAGTGATACTTGATTGGAATGTGCTTCGTCTTGGAGTGCATCACCGAGTTTTTTGAAATATTGATGGCACTTGTATTATTACAATATATTGGAATGGGCTCATCATACTCAACCTGTATATCTGTCAAAGTTTGTTTCATCCAAAGAACCTGTGTACAACATGTTGCTACTGCAATATACTCTGCCTCGGCTGTAGATAGAGATATCGATGATTTTTTCTTGCTTAGCCATGATACCAAACACTCACCTAAGTAGAACGTTGCTCCACTGGTGCTTCGTCGGTTATCAATACAACCTGCCCAATCAGCATCTGTGTAGGCAATAAATGATAGATCTTTTTCTTTTGGATACCATAATCCAAACTCTTCTGTTTCTTTGAGATATCTGAAGATCCTCTTTACTGCTAATACATGTGATTTATTTGGTGCTGCTTGAAATCGTGCCCCCTGTCCAACTGCCTGCATTACATCTGGTATGGATGTTGTCACATATAGTAGGTTGTCAATCATTGACCTATATTGCCTCTGATCTGTAGACTTTGAATCATCGTCTTTGCTCAACTTACAACTTGTTTGCATGGGAGTGATAACTGGTTTGCAATTTTTCATTCCGAACCTCTTTAACATTTCTCTGATATACTTGGTTTGAGAAATAAAAATTCCTTGGTTGCTTTGACGTATCTGAAGTCCCAGAAAGAAGGATAGTTCTCCAAGTAACGACATTTCAAATTCATTCTGCATGTCTTTTG
>ML798678.1:306976-340536 GCA_009831015.1 Picea engelmannii | reverse complement strand
TTTATTATTTACCTTTTAAAATCTCTTAAACCACTTTGACTACTTTGACCTTTTGGGGCTTCTAGATGACATATGAGGGTCCTCCAACTTCGTAAGGCCATAACTCTCAAACTGTGAGGAGTTATGTGGCGTTCTACATACCACAAGAAATGGCATGACATGTACTATCCATATAGAATAGTATTATCTGAAAATATATCATAACGCATACCGTTACCCATCAAACAAACTTGGGTCCATTACCCAAACCTGGGGTCTCCAACTTCTCATGGCCATAACTCTCTAACCGTGAGGAATTATGTGACGTTCCACATACCACCAGAAATGAAATGACAAGAACTATCCATCTAGGATATTTTTCCTGACAAAATCACTTTCCTTCATCTCATTATTCCACAATTAAGCATGGGTTGTCTTACTCCACAAAGCGTCTTCCCGTGAGGGATTTCACTATAAGGGGACCACTTTGGAGTTCATCCATATTTACTTCTTATCAACCATGAAAAAACAATAATGAGTCATATTTACATCAAACAATATTGGATCCATTACCCAAGCCTTTGTGCTATGGGGTTTTCTTCAAGGGTTGACATCAATGACAACCAACCTTAATCAACAATGTCATTATCACAATTTTTTCATACAAGGACTTTTGAGCTTCTTGCAAATGACATGACAGGCAATAGGTGTTGCGAAAATATCCATCGACCAGGAATCAAGTCCCTTTGGTTTCCACTACAAAGAAACATAGTTGCAGCTATGTAATGTTGTTGTTAAAAAAAAGCAATGCACAAATCATCATATGCTTGTCCACATATTCTATAAAGAGCTTGAGATAATATTTTAACAACAATAATTAACCATGGAACCTACCTCTAATGTTTCTCACCTGCAAGTAACAACCTTAGGAGTCAATATTTTGAAGGTTGCATTCCAAAAATCTTGAAATATTTGATGTATCCTGCTCGCTAATGAGACCAAATTATCTTGGTTTCCTATTCACTTAACCTTGAACTACACTGCAGGGATAATGCTCATTGAACAAATAATTTGTATAGAGAACCATTGAACTAATTTCTTTTGAAACATTTTATAAAATGATAATGATATTAACATTTTATACTTTGGATAACACAACGATGAGATCAAAAGAATTTTTAAGTTGAAATCCAACCAAAAAAATAAAAAAATAAACAATTTAATTCAACAATAGAAACCGCTTTAATTTTTTGACCTACTAACGGATCAAAAATCTAATCAAAACATTTGTAGCCCAACAATGATCATCAATTTTCTTGTCTTTGTTGACACTTGTAGCCCCTTCTTGTCCTACACGAGATCAAAACATTGATCAAAACATTTTTAGCCCAACAATGATTATCAATTTTCTTGGCTTTGTTGACACTTCTAGCCCCTTCTTTCCCTACAAGAGAAGTGGTGCTCTTCATCAGTAGCGATATGATGACCAAAGGTCTCTCTATTTAAGTGGTTGGATAACTCTTGGCCTTTAGGTGTTGTGGATCTATTGGGAACTCTTCCTTGGTACATTCACATCATTTAGGTCTTGACCACGTGCTTTTTCATTTTCAACCAAATGACATTTTTACACTCACATATGTCTTCATATGTAACCCATGTCTGGGTTTTTCATATCTGATGTGGGAATTCAAATCTTTTCCATACAAAACTCTCCCACCTATAGCTTTACCTTTTATAGTTCTAAACTAGCATGCACTTATAAAATGGGGATTAATAAGGGTCACTTCTGACACTTCCGACCTTTGCTTTTAGTGCCCCTATAGAATATTTTGTGTCATCTAATTAAATGAGAATTACAATTCACTAGGTAAAAGGTACACTTCCAAAAGACAAGGTTTTTTACTCTACTGATTCCATTAATGCAATTTAAAAATCTACAATTTTAAAAAGTAAATTTTTAATTCATGAACACAATCAAATTTTACAATTTCAAAATATATAATGTTACATTTAAATAAAGCATTACATTGAGGTAAAGATAAATAGAAAAGAATCAATGGCAAACTCATTAATCTACTCCTTAGTGAGTTATTGTACTCTTTAACGATGGCCCCTTAAGTGATCAATCTATATTTAATTAATAACCCTTTAAGTGATAAATCTATCAGTTTTTGAAATTCATAACCAATCAAACATCAATCCTCACAACTCATCCAAAACTAGAAAAAATTCATAACCAATCAAACATCAATCCTCACAACTCGTCCAAAACTAGAAATATATATGACAGTGTATTTGTGAACATCCAAAAGCAAAGTTTTCAATTGTGTCAGTGTTTGTTTTTCATGCAATATTGGGCATGCAAAAATACATGGTCTATATATTCTATTTCTAACCGTGATATAAACCTATAACCAAACCCAAAACAAAAACGGTTAAAATATTGATGTTTATAAAGGTAGTATCCTCATGCATATATGCAAAGATGGATTTCTTAATTTCTAAAATCTCTATTATATGCATCCTATAAATATATATATTATATATATGAAACTTAATCGATTAAAAAAATTTCTAGAATTTCAAAAATCTCTATTATATACATTCTATAGACATAGTTGCACGAGATTGTCTAAACATTCTAAGTTTGTGTGCATTTTCCCATGAATCCCATGATATAAATGTGATTGAAATCACATTTTTATGTTTCTTAAATTGCATTTTTGAATGCATGAATGGATTGAACGTGCTGGAAAATCCTGGATTATATAGATTATATAGACTACATATGGAGATCCAACAATTTCTATGTTTTGACATTTTTGCCAAAATGAGACGATATAAATACAAGTGAAATTGCACCATAGTTTATTTATTTTTCCATATAATGTAATATGTAGCAATTGACATTTTTGTATTGCCATCATAACATTGAATAGACAATTTTATAATGATTACTTTTTATGTTGATATATGTTTAATATACCTTTATGCACTTATAATGTATGTGTTACAAATTTGTGATATTATAATTTATGGTTCAATGTTTTAATTATTATTTTTTTAATTGTATATTAAAATTTATTTAGTGAATTATAATGGTTTGGTTTTGATATTTGCAAATATTATTATTAAATTTTTTATCCACAAAAAAAATAAGAGACCAAAACAAATTATTTTTAAATTTCATCATTATCCACGTCTTCATTATCATCTTTAAAATAAAATCATAACTTATATATCATACATTTAATTATTGATCATACATAGCTTATATATCAAGTTTTTTAGTCTACTGGGATTTACCTCTATTTTCAAAACTTACAATATTTTCGCCACCAACTTCAAATAAGATCATTTCAATTACAACAGTTTGACTGCTAAAGTCTACATATGTGTACATACCCTACCCCCCTCTTGATTTAAACCTATGACCTTCAATGAGGAAACACATGTTCTTAACCATTAGGTCCACTCAAAAACTTTCCTCAACTTACTTCGGCATTCCCATTCACCTGCTTAGGGGGTATGCTAGTTATTAGTATGTTGTGTAGCATTCAATTCTGCTGTAAATAGTATATATATATATATATATCAACCACCACAACATTGAATGCTGGACTATTCTTTATTCCTTTTTTGGAAATATCAGTTGCCTTGTTATGAGCTTTATTCATGCCATTATGGGAATTGAACTCGGGTGGAGAGAATAACAATCATTCCTCGCAACCATCCAAACTAAACCCAATTAACAGTCCATATTGGATAATATAATTTAAAAGACTTCGTGGAGTAGATTCGAATTTAAAAGACTCCCTAAAGTAGATTCTATTGATGATTTCTTAGATATTCAAATCAATATCTCATCAAGCAGATAGAGGATGTGCTATTGATTTATAATTGTTAAAATCAGTGTCTTTTTCATTTATAAACAGTTAGAATGCCTCTAAACAGAGAGCCACAATAATTATTTTATTCAAGTGGGATTCATCATTTACTATTAGAATTATTTCAAATCTATATAGCGTTCTAACAACTCTCCCACTTAATATGGAATTGAAAGTTATAGAATCATAAACCCTTGATGCTATCAGACTAAAATCCAACATACCTTTGGTAGCACGCTATTGAAATGCATATAAAACTAACTTTAACCTCACATCACTGCAGAAAACTGACAACTAATGGAAATACGACATGGGCTCTTTTCATACTTCTTGCATTATTTATTTGACTAATCCTTCGACAATTTGTCCATCAAAATCATAAACCGATCATTCCTCTTGACTAGAAAAGATATCTTGATTTCATCCAGATTGGAACCCATAGCTGCAGAAAATTCCTTGAAAATAACCTTCCATAGCTAAAGAAAACTGAAAACGAGTGAAAATATGGCATGCACTGAATATTCCCCTTTTTCTTTTGGTGAGGAAAGGATATATTTATGATATTCCTACAAATGACTAAAACTCTTTGGGCCCTTCAAATTTTCTCTAGTATCCCAAATATCCAAGTTTTGCGTAACAGTTGCCTGATGTAGTGTTTATGAAACTGAAATTATTGTCTGAAAACATATGCAACGGAAACAACAAGATCATAGATGAATGATCAATACACAAGAGACAAAATAATTTTGTTCTGTAATCTTGTTAATATAAAAAATCGTAAGGGAAAAACCAGCCCTCCCAGCCAATACAATATCACCAAAAATCCAAGGACAACCTTGCCCTCCGAAGTCACAAAAAACTAAGAACATCCTTGTTCTCCAACATACAAATCAGAAAATCAAACTTGAACAATATTCTAGAAATTTCCTATGCACACGAATCTATTGTAGACCACACGTATGGCCTGCTAACATCACCTGTCAGCCTGTACGGATCTGTACATGCCCAGAAACTTCAGATACACGATTCACTAACTGAAAACCTGCGTATATACGTTGTTTTCTCTCATGCAAACCATGTATACCTATATGTGATTCATTTGTATGCAACCCGCATATATACGCACTTCGTCCTCCTGCAAATAGCATATGGTACGAAAAATTTGCTCCACACGTGCGACCTTATTTGCTTCTCTCTCTTGGGCCAGATTCACTACCTTATAGACTTCCCATTTGTTGATATCATCAATCCTCCTAGCACACATGCAGACTCACTTATGCTAGCTCCATCATGTCTTTGCACTATCTACATGATGTGTTATGTCACAATGACCTCTCTTCTTTATATACAATCCTTAGGGGTCAACATAGGTTTTCCTTGTGGGTGTGAAGCCCCAACACAAGCCCACAAATCCCATCACCAAACCCATGAAGTCCCCACTAAAATTCAAGGTGATTTTCACCAAACCGAAAGTGTGATGTGGTTCCCACGACGATTCCCACATGCCCAACACCTAGGGTCATGTGAAAATATCTACCAGAAGCTACAAAAATCAACACTCCCTCTTAGAGAGGGAGGTATTCTTACCACACTCCACAAGTGGGAATTCCTCATGATGTTGTCAAAGCATCAACACTCCCTCTTAGCAAGGGAGACATTCCATCCTCCATCACCACCTAGAAATAACTCTATCTCTTGGATCCTCTACCACAACCACTCTCCAATCCGTCTGATTGGTTGCTCCCTCTATCACTGAAGAAAATATTGCTCTCCAATTCTCCTGACTACCTGCATCCTCAGTCACTGAAGCAAATCTTGTTGTCTGACATGATCCCATCCAGGAAGACACTCTGCTCCTAAAATCCTCATGACTCCCTCTGAGCCTCCTAACTCTCTCTGAAATCGAACTCCTTCTGAGCCTCCTAACTCCCTCTGAAGTCAATCTCCCTCTCATCCTCATGACTCCCTTTGAGTCTGCACAACCATTGGAGCTACCTACTCCATGTCCATTATCCTTGGCACAGTCCTAGAAGGCTGCTCCTCCCTACTAGATCCTAAGGGATTACTCTCTATGAACTCTAGATCCCTTTGAGTTGGTACTACTGGTGGGGCCACATGCCTCACCACTCGTGGAGCTACCTGCTCCCTCTGTACCCGTGTTGCTGGTGGGGCCACCTGCCTCACCACCGGTGGAGCTACCTACTCCTCCTCATCTGTCTCTATGCTCCTGTTGGTCACAACACGCATAGGTTGTCCCTCTCTAAATCCAAGAACCATTGTTGATATGAAGCTAGATCCTTTGGGCATAAACAACACTTGTCTAACTCAAAATAATATGTGGTACCCCTTTCTCTCAATCTATGAGACTAAGAGAACACTCCTCCTTATTTATGGCACCCATACCACATTTGACACCCTCATCACCTCTCCTGAATCCAATCGAAATGATATTGTACTAGATCCTCGTACTGCATGCTTGACTCCCATGCCAATATCCACACACAAGTCTGAGCCAGTCTCTGTGAAAGTGTCAAACAACTCTCTTACACCTGTCATATGGAAAAATGCCCCGCTATCCACCAACTAAGTCCCCCTGCTGGAGACTATACCTGAAAGGGCAGATACCAACAAGATCTCCTTCTGGAACCTGTCTCCAACCTCATCATCCTAAGTTTCTAATGCTTGTTTCCTTCTTCCCCTTCCCCTCTGGTGTGGACACTGTGAAACAAAATGACCATATTCATGAAAATTAAACCATCTTTATACTCCCTGGACACCAATCAAGTCTCCTCCTAGATACAATCATTCCATATCCTCTCAAACCCTAGCAACATCTCTCGTGCACAGATTCCCTGCACAAAAGGTTCCCAAAACCCGAGAATACCAACTCAACATCCAATAACATATGTCCTGGAACAACACTGCATTGTCCTGATCCTCAATCCTTAATGCTAAGAACACACTCCTAGCACCCATAACGCATTTTCCACTCACAACACACCCCTTGATTCCATCCAAAATACCACTGCTCTAGATCCCTATGCTACATGCTTGGTCCTCCTACCAAGCTCCTCGCACATACCTGAGTCAAACATTATGAAACTCACGAACATATCTTGTTCCCATGTCATGTGTCATTGGCTCTCACTGTATAAGAACCATGCAATCCTCCAAGGAAAACATCATGCTTCCCCAAGTCACAACCATCCAATGAACTTCTCCCCAAGTCCACCATCCAAGCCACCAAAAAATATCAGTGTATGCACATGCTACCACTGATCCTATGTCCTCGTCTGAACAATCCCAAGTTGTGGATGGACACTCAGTCTAGTCCACTCTAGACCTTTGCAACTCATCTCTGCGGTGTCCTCATCCTCCTGAGTTAAATAACTCATACATCATCATACCTTAACAATGTGCAACTCTCTGGTCCAATGAAGACATTATCTCATCAACCTATGATACACATAAAACTATCTTGTCCATGCCAAAGCCTCTGAGTTGCACCATTGCAACTTACCATGACAAGTCACCAAAAGTCCATCCATAGGGTTGGACATCTGCCACACAACATATTGTTGTGATATGTGCTCTCCACTAATCCATCAGAACTCCCAACTTGTCACATCATCGAGCTACAATAGCCCACAACTCCTCGTTTGGATGGTCTGCTCCATGTCTCAAACCATAGTCCATCTAACTTGTTTCCACTTGCAACTATCACTATAGCTCCCTCTCAGAGCTAACTCCTCAGCTCCCTCAGAGTTGTCATCTGTGACCTACCCAAAACAAGAACAAGAACAACACTCCTCCAGTGTTGTATCCAAATGTGTGATCTAAAATTATCTTTTAAAGACTTGGTTAAGTTTTAAAGCATGAATTCATTAACCAATTAGGATTTGATGAAAGAATAAGAAATTAATGATATGTCATAGCAGCCATAATAAGAAATGCAGATCTGAAAGTAAGCACAAAGAATCAACAAACTATAACAACAAAGTTGTTAACATGGTTCGACAAGATTGCCTACGTCTTCAGGCCATTGTCTCAGTGGGTGAGGCTTTCTTATTTTTCTTCAATGCTTCAAAAATACATAAGAAAAGTGTCAAATGGATTACAAATTGGTCTGGTTGTGTTCTTCTCGACTTCAAGAACCCAACACAACTAACAGAATTGGAAACGGTTGAGAGTAGCTCCCATAATTGGCCCACAAAGTTCCCCTCCTCAATGGCTTCCCTGCATAAAAATGGCTTTGGCTTCACAATTCTACAACATTTTTCCTCTTCTGAACCCCTTCAAGGTTGCTAAGAACCCCTGGTTTATATAGATTTGAAGTGGGCATCAACCTCCCAACTTCCTCCCGAGATCTAGCCTCAAATCGGGCTCCAGGTCTCCCAATATTGGGCAAAATCCACTAAAATCAGCGAAAATCAGCATAAAAATATATATAATAAGGTTAAAAACCCAAATTTGGGCAAATGCAGGTGCACAACCCCTTTTTTCTTGGCTCTTCATTGCATGGGGCATGGCCATGTGTCCTCTAGCTAGTAATGACGTGCTAGCCCCTTCGGTCTTTGCTCCTGGTCTTATGGCTTGGCCCATTTGGCCATGCCCTAAATCTCCGCACACCCATATCCATTGCAGCTTCCGGTTCCTAGCCCCCTGGTCGATCGGGCTAGCCCCCGCCGACTGGGGCTTATCCCCCCAAATCCACCACAGTTAACTTAAATAAAACTTTTGTCAAATATGGTTAAGCCCCAACATGTAGCCTCACTAGTCTGCCCGCTTCCCTGAAGTCGCTAGCGCCCACGAAGGTCACGGGTTTGAATCCCTCAGGAGTTTATAAAAAATTTTTTTAGCCAACATAGGAAAAATACAAGGTGCCACACGGTTCCCTCTAATTGGGCCACATGTCACCCTGTGATTATTCCGTACCAACAAAGTCAACATACCACATCATTGTCATACAACCTATTCAGCTGCCACGTCAACGTCCGTACAACCCAGTCACCTACCACGTCACCTGTCGTAAAACCACTTGTCGTCCACGTCATCATCCATACTGCATAGTCACCCTGCCACATCAGCATCTGTACAATCCAGCTATTGTTTGTACTACCACATGTCATCCTGCCATTGTGCCATGTCATGTACGGACTGCCACGTGTCAAATCCATATAGGTGCCAACTCAACCCAAAAATGCCGATTTTGAGTGACGTGTCACCTCTTGGTGATGCCATGTCAGCATGATAACATCATGTTGACATCATCTTTTGTACTACTGATGTTAGCGTTGACTTTGACTGTTGACTTTGACCAATTGACTTTTTGTCTGTTTGGGAATTTGGTCAGAATGCTATAACTTTCGCATATGGTGTTTGTTTGAGGAAAACAATATATGTTTGGAATCAGCGCGACGCGATGGACGCAATGGCAGTGATTTTGTCCAATTCCAATAACTATGATTTTTAGGCCTTCCTGGATCCATTTTGGATCATGCCTCCCCACTAAGACCTTTTGGTCCTCCAAAAGGGTATTAACTAGTCATCAAGTGCAGTATAGGCCACCCCACTTGTTCTATGTCTTTAAACTCTGTCCTATGCACCTGTCTCATCAAGATGAATTGCAAAACAACCATGACAACTGACAACATATTGTTAGCCACTTGTACTCTTTCACATCTTACTGAAGCCACTACCATCCATGTTGAAAACATTAGCGGTGATAACATCAGATATATGACTGCAAATGAGCTAATATGTTTGTAGTACTTGCATGACATTAGTTTATCTTGAAGCAAAGTATGATTGAACTTCCATTCTACAACCATCTCATGTTCATGATTAAGATCAATTGCTTGATTTGGCACAATTATAGGTGTGTTACTTGCATAAGATGCATTCCTTAATTGTTCCATTGTTTGTAGAGATTGATTTTCTTTTAAGTGATGAGCATGTACAACATATTCATTTCCTTCTTTGATTAAGTGATATTGATTGTGTTCCTTGTAGAAGATTGCTTTGTGATCATACAAATAAGGACTGCCTAAGACCATTCCACATTCATTGCGTGGCACCACATCACACGTTACCTCATCCACAAACTTTGATGAAATTGCAAACTTTAAAGTGCATTGCTTTGTTATGTTCAATTTATGATTGTTTCTTATCCATTTAAGTGAGTAAGGTTTATGATGCATCTTAGTGTTTAATCCCAATTGTTTAACCACTTCCTCTAAAATCAAGTTAGATTGAGATCCATTATCTATCAATGTATCGATCTTAGTGTGTTTCATAATCACCCTTATGTGAAACAATTTACATCTAGAATCATATTCATCACCAATTTTACTTGTCAAACCAACTGTTGTGATCTTAGTCTCATCACCTGAATCATATCCCAAGTCTGTTGGTTATCTTGTTGCTGCAACTGTTTGTCTCCCTTTCCTTTCTTTGAACCCTTTGGTATATTCTCTAGGTGCAATTGCCAACAATGGTCATCATCATGCCCTTCTTTCTTGCAATGTTTGCAATAGAGCTTCTCTTCCCTTATTTTCGTTGAATTTGTTTTCTTTCCATTCCCCTTCCTTTTGTCCTCTTTCCTCGAAGATGATTCCCCTGATACACCAACTCATGTTTTCCATGCCTCAATGTATGTTTCTTGAACAAAAACCTCATCAAGATTAGTAGGTCCAAACATAAATACAGTGTTACGAATATGTGCAGGTAAACCTCCTATATACTTCATAAGAGTTTCTTGGGTATGTAATGGAATGTCTAACATTAATGCCATCTTACTAAATTCATCTGTGTATTCTTGCACTGTTTGTCCCTTTCTTAGTTTAAGACCTTTCCATTCAATTAAAGCCTTCCCTTTATAACCCAAATGATAAAATTTCTTTCTAAGTGCAAAAACAAAATCTTCCCATGATGAAAATACATTACCCACTTGTTGTGTGCCATTTTGCAACTTGCTTTGCCACCATATGAGTGTTGTGTCTGCAAGTCGAAGCGATGGCAATTTGATTTGAGTTTCCTCATCCTATATTTGTTGCACACTGCAATAAACTTCCATCTGTCTGACCCATTTATCAAGCCACTCTACATTGACTTCACCATCATACATGGGAATTCAAATTTCACATCAAGCTTAAGTAAAGGCATATCATGTTTATGTTTATGGGAATGTTTTCTTGTGGTGGATTTGGAACTTGTACTTGAAGAAGAAGAAGTTGATGGAGAAGAAGGAGGTGAAGGAGGAGGTTTAGGAGGATCCTCTCCTTCTTCACCTTTGGATTTTGAAGATTCACCTAGAATCGGTCTCTTCCGCTCCAAGTAATCATCCTATAAAACCTTTACCATCTCCGACATGGCGAAGAAGGTCTTTTGAAACTCTATCTTGTTGTGAGAAAGTCCCTCTTCCGATGCCATCTTCTCACTTTGAGAAGTCCTCTTTCTCGATCCAATCTCAGGATACTCTTCAACAATCTCGCCTTCACCACGATTTAGCTTTTCCCTAGTAATCAAGCAAACTCAAAAAACAATCGTCAACCTACTCTGACCACTTGATCTGAAATGATCTTTTAAAGACTTGGTTAAGTTTTAAAGCATGAGTTCATTAACTAATTAGGAATTGATGAAAGAAAAAGAAATTAATGATATATCATATCAACCATAATAAGAAATCCATATCTGAAAGTAAGCACAAAGAATCATCAAACCATAACAACAAAGTTGTTAACGAAGTTCAATAAGATTGCCTACGTCTTCGGGCCTTTGTATCAATGGGTGAGGCTTTTCTATTTCTCTTCAATGCTTCAAAAGTACATCAGAAAAGTGTCAAATGGATTACAAACTAGTATTGTTGTGTTCTCATTGACCTCAAGAACCCAACACAACTGACGGCACTAAAAACGGTTGAGTGTAGCTCCCGGAATTGGCCCGCAAAGTTTCCCTCCTCAATGGCTTCTCTGCATAAAAATGGCTTTGGATTCACAATTCTAAAACATTTTTCCTCTTCTGAACCCCTTCAAGACTGCCAAGAACCCCTGGTTTATATATATTTGAAGTGGGCATCAACCTCCCAACTTACTCCCAATATTTGGCCTCAAATTGGGCTCCAGATCTCCCAATCTTAGGCAAAATCCACTAAAATTAGCTAAAATCAACATAAAAATTATATAATAAGGTTAAAAACCCAAATTTGGGAAAATGCAGGTGCACAACCCCTTTTTTCCTGGCTCCTGGTCACATGGGGAGTGGCCATGTGTCCTCGGGCTAGTACTGGCATGCTGGACCCTCTGGTCTTTGCTCCTGGTCGTATGGCTTGGCCCATATGGCCACGCCCTAAATCTCCATGCACCCATATCCATTGCAGCTCCTGGTTCCTAGCCCCCTGGTCAATCGAGCTATCCCCCGTCGACCGAGGCTTATCTCCCCAAATCCGCCACAAAAAACTCAAATAAAACTTTTGTTGAATATGGTTAAGCCCCAACATGTAGTCTGACTGGTCTGCCTGCTTCCCTGAAGTCGCTAGCACTCACAGAGGTCACGGGTTCGAATCCCCCAGGAGGTTATAACAATTTTTTTTAGCCGACATAGGAAAAATCCGGGGTGCCATGTGGTTCCCTTTGATTGGGCCACCTGTCACCATGTGATTGGTCTGTACCAACACAGTCATCATATAGTCAGCGTGCCATGTCATCACCATACAGTCAGTCAGCTGCCACGTCATCTTTCGTACAACCCACTCACCTACCACATCACCTGTCGTACAGCCACGTGTCGTCCACATCATCATCCATACTACATAGTCACCCTGCCATGTCAACATCTGTACTGCCACATGTCAGCCTACCATTGGGCCATGTCATGTATGGACTGCCATGTGTCATTCGTACAGTGCCACGTGTCAAATCCGTACATGTGCCAACTCAGGGAGAAAATGTCAATTTTGAGTGACATGTGTCACCTCCTGGTGATGCCACATCAACATGATGATGTCATCATGATGTCATGCTGACGTCATCTGTCGTACTGCTGACATCAATGTTGACTTTGACCAGTTGACTTTTTGCATGTTTGGGAATTTGGTCAGAATGCGATAACTTTCACATACGGTGTCTGTTTGAAGAAAACAATATATGGACGGAATCAATGTGACGAGACAGACGCAATGGCGTTGGTTTCGTCCGATTCCGTGAACTTTGATTTTTAGGCCTTCCTGGATCCATTTTGAATCAATGTGTCTCAAGATGATCCCCTTCTCTTCAGATCCCAAGCTCTAATACCATGTCAATTTTCACATGAAACTCTATGTGACTAATTTCAGATATTAAAATTCCTTCCTAGTTATCTAACTATCATTGAACAACTTTAGAATGAAATTATTGATTGAAAACATATTCAACGGAAACAACAAGATCATAGATGAATCATCAATACATAAGAGACACAATAATTATGTTCTATAATCTTGTTAATATCAGAATACCCGAGGGAAAAACCAAGCCCCCCAACCAATACAATATCGCCAAAAATATGACAACCTTCTCCTCCAAAGTCACCAAAAACTGAGAACACCCTTGTTCTCCAGTATACAAATTAGAAACCCAAACCTCAAGAATATTCTAGAAATCTCCTTTGCACACGAAACTGTTGTAGACCACTTGTACGACCTGTTGACATCAACTGTCAACCTATATGGATATATACCTGCCCAGAAACTTCAGATATGTGATTCACCAATTGGAGACCCACATATATATGTTGTTTTCTCTCATGCAAACTGCGTATACCCTATACATGATTCATCCATCTGCAACCTGCATATATACGTGCTTATTCCTCTTGCAAACCACATATGGTATGAAAAAATTGCTCCACACGTGCGACCTTCTTCGCTTTTCTCTCTTGGGCCAGATTCACCACCTTGCATACTTCCCCTTTGTTGAGATCACCAATCCTCCTAGCACAAGGGCAGACTCACGTATGCTAGCTCCATCATGTCTCCACACTATCTACATGATGTGTTATGTCACAATGACCTCTCTTCTTTATATACAATCCTTAGGGGTCAACATAGAAGCCCTCCACAAGTCAACATCAAATTAGGATTTGCTTGTGGGTGTGAAGCCCCAACATAAGCCCACAAATCCCATCACCAAACCCATGAATCCCCCACTCAAATCCAAGGGGGTTTTCACCAAACCGAAAGTGTGATGTGGTTCCCACGACGATTACCACATGCCCAACACCTAGGGTCATGTGAGAATATCTGCTTGAATCTACAAAAATCAACACTCCCTCTTAGCGAGGGAGGTATTCTCACCACACTCCACAAGTGGGAATGCCTCCCGATGCTACCAAAGTATCAACAAATAACTCAATCCAAATTTATTTTCACAATGTTGTTGATGTAACAAATGTGAGATTTGTAATTGCAGAGAGAATCTTGATTATTTTACAGACCATGACTTCATTGCTAGCTTCCTTCATTATAGCTTTCATTGTGGAATGGTGAATGGATTAGTTAATTCTAGCAGCATTCCATTTTCTTTATCTCTGAAAATTTTGTGTGATATTAAGGATTTGAAACCATTAAATGATCGAGTTTTAATCAAGGTTCCAGAGGTGAAAGGGAAGACAAGTAGTAGTTTGTTCCTTGATGAAAGTGCTAAAGAGAAGCCTTCTATAGGAACAAGAGTCGCAGTAGGACCAATTGCTTATGATGAAGAAGGAATACAGAGGTTTTAGTTGGGTATAGAGCAGAGAAGAAGGGAAACAATTTGTGTATAAGTTTTGCAATAGACCACAATGTTTTTATTCCCGACTTTCATAAATGGAATGCTCCAAACATGAGATTTCTCCAAGGTATTTACCTATGTTCTTTGTGTGTATATGGAGTTCAAATATTGTTAATATCCCTTGTGGGATATTATAGAAAAATGCAAATTTAGACATTCAAGAGATGAAAGAGAAATTTCTCCATGAAAATACGATACTATTTCCCTGTAACAATAGAACTTGAGATATAGGTACAAGTAAAAATGCATGTATAGAGTTCTCAATGATAGAGTAAGAGAAAAGTATTGATTTTTATTGGACTAATTTCTATTGTATTGTTCACATTTTGATGTGTGCAAGTTACAACCAAGAATAGAGGCCTAGTAACCTTTCTACATACAACGTTGTCCATGTAAGACTGAGAAAAAAGACTAAGACTTTAATTCTACATAGTATCCATGTTGGTGAAAGGAGTGGGCTACACGTGGTCTTCACTTAGTGAACCTTTGACATGGCTCCTTCATTCATGGGATATTAAATAATACCCCTAATTTCACTAGATATTGATAAATATCTCCCCCCTCCCAATACATATTTCCAATAAAATAAACCCCTATTTTCATTAGATATCCCTTTTTATACCCCCCAATACCTATAAACCCCTTGAGAACCCACATCCCGCAATACCTATTATTTTTCACAATTTAAAAACCTCCTTTTTGAATGAAAGTGATAAGATATTGGTCTACAAGGTGAAGCCCCATTGGTGGGATAGAAGTCCCTCGTTTATAGATCATATTGGTATCAGATCAATTGAATCATTGACCATGGCATAGATGCTAGTACTTTGAAGAGAATAGATGCTATTAATTTGAAGAGAGTGCACTAATGCTCACTAATGCTCATATTCAAGAAGAGAACTAGCACTTGAAGGAGAAAACTTAGATGTTTAACCAGAACACAAAGTGCACTTTATCCTGAATTTCAATACAAATAAATAATAGAAGTAACTAGTAAAAGGAAATGAATTGTAGAAAATAAATCAAGCTAACCTCATAACAAGAAATAAATTTTAGAATTAAACACCAAGCTAAATAAGTAATCAAGAAATACATTAACAAAGAATAAGAAAGATGGAAAGTCTATGTTACAATTACAAGAAACTAAGGGTACATATAGTTGCATGCTTTAATATTGTGTCATTGCTCTAAATTTCAATGTATGATCCCCAAATTAATCATTGAATAAATAAAATAAATAAAAATAGAACTACAACAATGGAAGTAAAAACAAGAAGAAAAATCATTTATGAATGCATCTATGAATAGAGGGGATTCAACCATCCATTATGAAAGCATATATGAATAGAGGGGATTCAACCATCCATTGCATCTTCAAATCCTTTATTGTTAAGGGAGCAATAGGTTGTATCCCTCTAACTCAAACACTATTCAAAACCAACACCATGGAAAGGAACTATCTCAATCTTTATTTTCTTTCTCAATTGGAAAACTAAAGTGAAACACAAATGGGTTTAAATGTTATGAAATTATAGGAAATATTTTGGTTCCTTGGGTAGTTCCCCAAATCCTAGGAAACCCTAATAGATTTTATCCTAATTGTTTATTGAAACAAAAAATTCCTAAGAAGTGGCTAACTAACAACTTCTTTGAGGTATAAAATAACTAATCAAGAATTCTATTTCCTACAAAATGGTGCTTAGATGGAAAGTCTTAAGTAAAATACAATTCATCTTCATGGTTCCACTACCCATGGAGAAATACATCATTTTCCTTCAATATCTGACTTATGTAGCTTGTTGGAGAAGAACATGTTAGTAACTAAAGAACCTAGTAGAAATTTGAAGAACTCAACAACAACTAGAATATTTTAGTAACACACTACAAAGGTTTTGTTAGCACACTTGTTAGCAAAGTGCGCATGAAGTATTTTGTCCAGGAATATTGGGTGTAATTTGTGACAAGGGTGTGCAAATTACACTAAATTAATTGTTCTATGTTAAGAACAAACAATATTGGATTTTAGAGCTAGAAATCCCAACTCTAGACTAACTTTACCATTCTCAAACCCTAACTTATGCATGCAAGAAATAACATAAGAAAGAAAGCATTGCATTAAAAATGAACAAGAAGTTTAAATAAAATGTAAGGAATGTTCCATTACTAATGAATAGGAAAAGAAGACACCTGAGAAGTGAGCTTGATGAAGATGATGGGATCCAAATCCCCTCCTTGGGATGGGTCCTTGGCTTCCTTGGTGTGTAAATGACTCCCTCCTTGATTGATAGGCAAGGTACCTAGACAAGAAATATGATATCAAGAGAAAGAGGTCCTTAATATTTCTAGTGATATTTTGGAAGCATAACCTTGTCATAATGGATGATAGGAGAGGAATTCAAATGCTTTATTTATAGGGAAAACAATGGTTAAACCCACTTGACATGGCATTCAAAATAGTAGTTAAAGATGAAAAAATCAAGGCTAACAATCGAAATTAGGGTTCAGGATGGTCCACATATAACTAACTTCCCATTTTGGTAAATCCAGCCTGGAAACAATCAAAATTAGTTTTTTAGCGAGTAGTGCAACTTTTGGGGGTATTAACCATACTATTCAAGAACATTTATTTGGGGTAATATCTACATTGGCACTTTTTGGTGAATTTTATGGTTTGAATTGCTATTTTTGGTGAGTTACAGGTCATACGGTGGTGGAAAGGGGTTGAAAATGGTAGTTATGCATACCAAAAGTGACGTATTTCGGTAAGACTGCTAGAAATGTCACAAGTGAGTAGTTTTAAGGTGATAATAGATTTTCCCTTAATGTGTGAGGTTACAATCAAATTGTATGAATAAATACATCACCATTTGTTTATCCAAGTACAAGGAGGGCCAAGGAGGGAGAGGAGTGTCCAAGGAAAGAAGACCACCCATGGAAGGGAAACAGAGAACCACCTACAAACAACAAGTCAAAAAGATGATATGTGTTAAATATCTCAATAGCAATGAGTTAGGAATACCCATGATCATCAATATATCTCATAACATTGATACAATGGCATGCCATGGCATAAATGGGCCAGGTCAATGAGACAAAATGGGGTCTCAATACAATGCAGTATGATCCTAATGAAAAGGCGTTAATGTACAATACAATGAGATGATAAATCCTACATACATATGCTTGGATTGAAAGGGCTAGTTTTACCATAGAATAATAATGACTACAAATGATCAAGATACATAGGAACTGAGCCCCCCCAAGGGGGGTTGTGGTCAGAAGGAAACAACTGAAGGAGATCTACTGAACAAGAAAGGGGCTTTGAAGATATGAAATTAGCTAGTAGGAGGGAAGCTCAAATTGATGTCTTTGAGAACAGTTGAATCGACATCATCAAATACAAAGAACTACAACTAATGCTAGATCTCTAAAATACATGTATGAACCTCAACAATGTGAAAATGAGCTAGAGTCACTTGTCAGTTGAGCTATGCATGTTGTGTAGGACTCATCCTATAGGCTACAAAATTAGGTAAATATGATCCCGAGATCAGATCAATATGATTTTGAAAATCTCTCTTTCGTGGGAGACCATTAGGTAGTTCATTAGGGATAACATCAACATATTCTTCTAGTAACTTGGCCACTTCGGTAGGAATTGTTATGTCTTCCATGACTCCTTTTTTCACTATTAATGCATAGAAAAATCTCGTTGCCTTTGTTTCCTTAACAAACTCTCTTTCTTACAACACATTCTTAGTTTTTCCCTCATCCTTAAGGGGAAATAAGACGACTTTAGATCCATCCTTCCAAAAGGTGTAGGTATTCTTTCCTCCATCATGCATGACTTTTCTGTCATATTTCCAAGGCCTCCCCAATAGCATATGAAATTCATCCATCGGAATGACATCACACCATACTTCATATTTATAAGTCTTACCAATGGAAAACTTGATCAAACATCTTTTATTAATGGTGACTTCATTCCCCTTTTTGAACCATGCAATTCGGTAAGGATGGGGATGTGTTTCACAGTGTAATTTCAACTTATCTACCATCTCTTTCGAAACCATATTCTAACAACTACCACCATCAACAATAAAATTTACATACCTTTCCTCTCGAAGTGCATCTGGTTCGAAAAATATTTGTTCGAAGCCAAGAGTCTTCATTTTCGCTACCCTGCCTTTGTTTTTTTTCGAGAATCACCATTGACCTATGTATCATCAGACTCTCCCCCATATCAAGTGGGACTTCTGATTCATCTCCTTCTTCTTCATTCTCATCTTGGACCAAGTTCAAACTAGGTTGTTTTCCTTGCTTCGGCTCTTGCATGTTATAACTTGGGCATTCAAATGATCAATGACCCTCTACACCACCCTTGAAACACACATAAGGTCCTCCTCTACCACCACAGTAACCTCTACCGCTCTGAAATCCTCTTCCTTGTGGTTGATTCGGGTTACCTTGTCGAGTATCTTATGCTTTCTCAGCTCCTTGGGATGATTCGCCTCTGCCATAGTTAAAACCACCCCGTGAGGCAGACGATGTAACCCTCCTTGCTCGTCTATTCCTTTGAGAAAATTGTCAGTTTAGATTTTCCTTGGCCTTTAAGGCTAATTTGTATGCCTCTTCCACGCTGTGAACCCTATGCATGCTCAGTTCATCTTGAATAGATAATTTTAAACAATTCACATACCTTGCAACTAGTTTCTTATCAATTTTCTGGTGATCCACGCGAATGGACAAATGATAAAACTCGTTTGTGAGTTCCTCCACGGTCGACATGTTTTGCTTCAAGTTTTGAAATCTACAAAAAAGGGTATGGGCATAGTCCAGAGGAAAAAAAAAATCTTGGAATTTTTTTCCATCTTGCTCGAGGTCTTAATTTTGTCTTTTCCTTTTCTTACTTTGTCTTTTTGCACATAAACCCACCAGATCATGGCGTGAACCTCCAGCTTGGTGCATGTAAATTTCACCTTCTTTTCCTCTGGCATGGGCTGCTATTCAAAAGCAAATTCCATGGCGTTCAACCAATTTATTAACTCCTCTAGTTTAAGATTCCATGCATATTTTGAAACTTCCATCTTGATCCTATCATTTCTCCCTGCTAGAGCCCTGAGCATCCTTTCTTCAAAAGACATGTGCTTTAATTGTTCTTCTTCATTCTCTTCATGTTCTTCTCCATGTTCTATATGTTGATCTACATCTCCTTGGTATGTTTCCTCATCACACTTCTCTTTGTATTATTCTCTGACTAGCCAACATGTTTGTAAGATCTGCTACTTTCCTTTGGAGGTTTTACATATCTCTACGCATCTGAGCAAGACCTGCTCTTCCTCTTCCTCTTCCAACCATCTTCCTGCTCTAATACGAGATGATGTAGCCAAAGCCTGAGATTCATTCACAAGATCAAATAAACCATGCAAACACATGAGAATGGAAAAATAACTCTCTTTTATTCCTTCTCCATCCTAACTATTACAATGGAAGTTCAACCCTTTATAACTACTATTTGATATTTTCAAAAACAATTAATTTTAGAAAAACAACTATTTTTAGAAAAACAACTAAATTTAGAAAATTCTCGCATGACTCTAAAACTGACCACTAACTAAGAGCTAACTAGAGCGACACTATTTTTCAACTCGTTTTTTTTATTAATTTCATAAACGAAGAGATAACTGATAATTGAAAAATTAAAAATTCTCGTAAAAACACTAAAACCCCAAGTTGAGGCCTTATATGAAGGAATGTGTCCCCGGAAAAGTGTCGAAATGATGTTCAATCTCATAGATTAGATCGGCAGGACAGTGAAATCTTCGAGACGCAACTCCTCGTAAAATTTCATCCCAAACAGATAATCGAGTCAAAAGTTACGACCCTCGAAAAATCCCCGAAAAGTCCCTGCATCAATTATTGAGACATGTCAATTGTGATATTTTAAGCATTTGGAACATAACAATAAATATATGCAATGTAATGATACATCATGCACATTTTTGAAACCAACAAGTTTTCCACTATCTCATTACATTAGCTCATTTGGTTTCCATGGAAAAACCATCACTCGAGAACAAATTTATAGATGGCCAAGATGTAATATGTCAAGAAAGCTGTGATTTTGGTCATTTCCATTGAAGGTTCTTAGTTTTGATCATATGTTGTTAAAAATTGTAGGTTGCACTTTTTGATATTATCTTCGAAATTCCACAACTTTGACCTTCTAATAGGAAATTATACTAGCATTACCAAAACTTCTTTCTTTTTCCATATTTCAAGATAGCTCAATTGTATGAACTTTCACATCATCAATGCTTCACTTACAAGTTTGCAATTTGGACTTGAAACACCTTAGTATGTTTTATTTCCATTGCAACTAGTGGAACTTGATTTAGAATTAGGTAGCTTCAAATATAACTATTTTTGTTGAAAACTCTTTTATGAGACTAGTTTCAAGACTTGCAAAACCCTAACTCCAAAACCCTAACTCCAAAACCTAACCTATAATTATAAAAGTATAATTAACCAGAATTCGAAAATTTGATTCAATGTACTTTGATAAGTCCTTATACTCCCTTAAAATTTCACTCACACAAAATAACCCAAGAAAAATATAAGAGAAAAAAATGATAAGATGACTTGTTTAAAGGAGTCAAACCCAAGGCTAGTCCACTTTGAACTAAATGTTATGTACCAAATACCTCAAATAACATAAAAACAAAAAAAACAACTAATTTTATGCCTTGACAATGAGAGAGAATCAGCCAATAAAAAAATGTATTCAAGAGGATAACCTCCTTTTATGATATGTCACATTCACAAGACAAAAAGCATAGTCAAATGAATCTATTTTATTATAAATAGAAGATAAAAAGAACATAATATATCCTACACTCTAAAGCGATTTAATAATAACTAATGTAATAATAATGAAAAAATATTAAAAATTCGATATTATTTTATAGAAAATTTTATCAAAATTGTTATTCTAATAAAATCTCTTATCTAATGCAGATACTACCACCCATTAAATTGTAAAACCATGATTTCTATGTCAATTTAATTTTTCTATATTATAAAACCATAATTTCTTAATTTATATGTTCTTTTTATTTCAGTAAACAATGTTCCATATTTATCTTTTCTTTTTATTTCTGTAAACAATGTTCCATCCTTCCACGTTACATTGTAAAACTATAATTTCTTAGTTGATTTATTCTTTTTATTTCATTAAACAATATTCATCCTTCATTACATTGTAAAGCCATAATTTCTTACTTGATTTGTTCTTTGACATGAAGGTTACAACTACAACCACAAAAGGGAGTTTGTAAATCTTGGTTTGGTCATTTACCACTCACTGTAAAGGCATTTGGGCTGTGAAGCGAGTCTACTAGTACACATCACCCAGAGTATTGCAATTCATTATGGAGTGGGTTAATTCCGGAGCAATTTTTCTTTTCAAGTTATTTTTTTGGTAAGTTTTTAGGTAATGCGATTTTAATTTTTTGGTTAATTCAGAAATCTGATTGATTTTCTGAGCATTTGGATTGGTTTAAAATGGGATAAAACTCCTAGAATAATGTTCTGAAATACATGAAACTTTGATTCATACAAAACGAAACTCAGACTATCCCTAAAAATTTGACCAGATTCAGGCCCACATTTTTACCCAAAAAAAAAAAAAAATTACTCTAAAATTAACTTACTCCTTTACAACCCAAATTTTGCACTGGACACTGTGTAAGAAAATAAGGTACGATACTCCCTCTGTTTCATTTCACAAAGATTAAATTCTCCAAAAAGTTAAAGATTGTTGATCAGGTATGCCACCAAAACTAATAATTTAGTATCAAAATAACCAATAACATTGGTACTTAAAAAAACAGAGTGCCATCATGTCAATCTAAATCTAATTTTTATATGACAATTATTTTTGTTGGTTAATTATTATATTTATTTCATAATTAAAATATGACTATTTAAAATTTTTAAGTTGTTAAAATTATTGAGAAATAACATCTTATTTAGATAACTTAAAATTATTAGGAGATAACATCTTATTTAGATCATATCATTTTAAGTATCACATCTTCACTGATAAAATTAGGATACTAACTAAACAAATACATCTGAACTTAAAAAAAATTAAACACTCAAATCTCCTAAAATGGACCTTAAAAACATGCTAGACATGTTAAAAAAACGTTAAAATAAAAAAACAAACAATAAATTATTCTTGGCCATCTCGATACATCTTAAGGATTTTTTTTGTGTTTTAAAATAAAAGGACCCAAACGATTTCTGTGATGCAGAGAATATTTGTCGATATGTTGGACTTTAATAACCTGCAAAGGTTAATCATGAATAGCCAAGTCAAAAGTGTCTACTTCCTTATTGATACCTGTCAAAAAGTGCATATATTTTTATTCCTCTCATTAATTGTTCCCAATTTTCTGACTATAAATGGGTTATTTTTAATAAAAATTTAAATTTATAAAATATATAAGAATATTAATTTGAAATATTATTTTGTGTCATATAGGAAATATTAAACACTATGTAGTAAGAAAAACATTGACTCGCTGTATTTTTATCCTATTCATTAAATGATAAATATTGTGTATTTAATGGAAAGGATGTACTAAACAGTGAACCAGTCATTAGCTTATTGTATGGTGCTTAATGTTTCTTGTCAATATACATAATTAAGAACATAAATTTTAAATGTCTTTTACTATGTGAGAGTTTTTTTTTGTTTATTTAGTTGTATATTTGATATGACACAAACATATTTTTAGACTCTAAACTCTTTGAAAACAAGAAGTAGGATTTTTTCTTGCAGTGGTCTGTTTAAAATTTGGTCAAAATTTTGGAAGAATTGCTAAAATTATAAATATCAATTGTTGAGATTGCATATTCCAATTTAATAGAACTTTTTCAAATACTAAATTCATTTATGCATTCAAAAATATATTTTCAACAAAATAAAATTACAATTTCATAACTAGATTTCAATAATAATTGCAAAAAAATCTAAAAAATAAAAATGGTTAAACTTGCCTTTTTTTTTTAATATATAATATGAGTTTGTAATTTTTGGAGTATTATTTTAATATATAATATGAATTTGTAATTTTTGGAGTACTAGATTATCTATGTGTTTTCATGATACTTTCTCAACTATTATTAGTTTCTGGCAAAGGCGTGGGACTATAGCAATGAGTTTACTCTTTGACTTTGAATTAGTTTGTGGTTGACTTTAAATTTATGTACTATATCAAATGTATAACTTAGGAAATTAATATATGTATTTTTTTATATAACAAATTGGCTAATATCTTTGATGTCTTATTGTAGGCTTAGTTCGATGCATAGAATTGATTATACAATTAATAAATTTGTCAAGACATCCCACACGGTTTCTCTTAAGCGTCTCTTTTTTAATTGGGTGAACCACATGATATTTAGTTATATATTAAAAACTAATATAATAATTAGAAAATATTTCAACATTTCTAGTCCTGCTATATATATATATATATATATATATATATATATATATATATATATATATATATATATATATATAATGTATGATTATGATTATGATTATGATTATGATGATGATTAACGTCCACTAAGACTTAATTGGTCTTAGTGGAAGTTAATATTATGATTATGTAATTAATATTGTTAGAAGTTAAATATATTAAAGTAATTTAATTGTAACTATTTATATATAATATTACATAACAATATATATTATTACAAGTTATTACATAATAATATATATCTATGTTAAATTTAATAATATATATTAGTGTAATAATAAACAAGTGATGTTAAATTTAATAATATATATTAGTAGAATAATAAACAAGCACACCAGGGCATATGGCCTTAGAAGTTAATAGCATTGTGTTAATATACAATTAAATATTTCCTCGTCTTTGTCTTTAATATAGGAATTATGAAGAAGAGCCAACCATTGTAATCTAGAGTACCCAAGAAAGGACTGAATATTAGTCCATGTGTGCTAGTGTCCCAAGGGTTTTTCAGCATTTTATTTCTGTATTCAAAATAACATTTTAAACAACAAAAAATAGTGATTTAGTGCACATTTACTTTGCCACAAAAAAAAAAGAGTAGAATAGTTAGACAATGTCAAATTAAATTAATAGAATTCCAAATTTCATATTTATAAATAAATAATATTTACTGGCAATAGTAAATAAATAAATATTATTTACTAGCGAAAGTAGAGTAAGTGTATGATTTAGTTAAATTAATGGAATTCCAAATTCCATATTAATAAATAAATAATATTTACTAGTAAGAATAGGGTAAACATATGATTGGTGTTATATTAGACTTATTCTAATTTTAAATAATAATGATTATCAATTTATAAACCAATCTCTAAATCTATCCTTCTAAACTTGCAAGAGGCAGGAACTAAGCTGCCATACGACCCTTGTTATAATTATAATTATGTATATGACTTCATGATACTTTTTCAACAAAATTGTTGAGATGGATGAATACCGGAGATTTAAATAATCTAAATGAAGAAGTTGGAATTAGTATACCAAAATTAAATAATAAAAAACAATTTGAAAGTGTTTTCAACAAAACTGTTGGCATCTCGGATTTGGTTCAACAATTGGTTATTGTATGGTTAAGCGATTGGTTATTGTATGGTTAAGCGATATTACTATATGTTTTTTTGGATTTTACATTGTATTTGGTTAGGAGGCAGGCTTTCACTTCTTTCAAATGTTTTTAGTCTTGGGTAGTTAATTTGTCATTTGATTTGATTTTTTTAATTTAATTTATAAAATTTTAGAAATAATGATAGTTTGTTTATTATTATTATTATTATTTTAATTGTTTGAAACTGACAAAAATTTATTATTACTTAATTATAAATAAATAAATAAAACAATTATTTTAAATTATAATTATTATATAATTAATTAAATATTTTTTTTAAATAACATTAAAAATATATAATTAATAAAAAATAAAACTTATTTCTTAATTATTTATATAAAAACACTCTGAGTGGGCCTAATGATTAAGAACATCATATCATATGTTCAAATCCGAACAAACCAGAAAAAAAAACTTGATTGTAAGACAATCTTTTAAAAAATCCTAACTTACATGAAAGAAACAACATTCTAATATTCCCATTTCCTACTTAAATTTATGCTAATTTATATTAATTTAGATAAATCCATCATTGTGAGGATGTGTACACTCTATTATGAACTTGTCCATACAAGACACTACAATAGAAATTGGTGTTGTGTGAATGTCCATGTTTATGGGCATACTATATTTAAACACGTGCACATTTTCCTTAATGGCGTGGGCTTATAGCAAGTTGGTCCATCTTATAAATATTAAATAATAAGTTGGCCTATCTTATAAATATTAAATAAGGATGTTAATCAATGTTGTAGTCTAAATGTTTTAGGTTTTTGTTTTTTATGGGCATATTTTTAGGGGATATTTGTTCTTTGTTGGATTTACAGATTTGAGTGGTTAAATATGTATAATCCAAGTGATCTAGGGGTTTTTCAGCAAATTGATTCAATTTATGCATTTAAAAATGCAATTTAAAAAACAGAAAGTTGTGATTTCGTGTGGATTTATGTTGTGCCTTAATCAATTGTAAAACAATATTTTATAAATATTAATATAAATTGATTAATTAATCATTAAACAATAAGAGGAAAAGCTACAAAGTAACAAACTAGCCTTTGTTTTAAGATTATGTTTATGTTTCGTTTTATTGAGAAATGAAAAATAGTTTTTTTAGCTATTTGGTGTAACAATATCATTCATCATTATTTATTTTTAATTTTTTGGTCAGTGACTTAGTTCCCCCCAAATCTCCTATCCCACTAGTGGAATATATTTGTCGGGATTAGGCTTTGAGATTTAGAGTTAATGGAATATCACTCCTTRTTTATACATATGATTTAACTTKCCCCATGCCTMTGAAGGCCTCTCTATCGTTRGATTGGGCTTGTCGATCCAATGATCCTTCTGTATTTTGGAGTAGGTGAGTCCCTTGGGTGACATCACCCTRGSTYGCCTTTGAAATGTTCCATTGTCRTTGATCAAGCAGGATACTCTATCTTGGTGGATTCTAAGTCCCAGTGTCAAAGGGATTCAATCATTATATTTAAAGTTTGTTTAACGRAAAGATAATATCTACACAAGAACAACTTGATGTAATGTATATCCTCCTCAAAAAKMAACTCACTACTATATGATGGAAACATCAAACATCATCAAACCTAGAAACCCTTCGACACAACYGATGAGMAAAATGARTTGGGYGGTCAAATCGAAAATAAACACTACTACTAGATYGAAGGCTTTCTTGACATCCTTGTTGAAGTCGAGGTTATTCAATTGAACAAAGTTCACATTGAAAATCGACTTAAGCACCACAAAATAGTTAGAGAAAGTGTAGATGTTCTCGGTAATGTCCTGCACCCAAATGGTTGTCACCGACCCAATCCACTTGCTATTGATCACACTTCTAGATCTCCAACAAGGAGAGTGATCCATGCCCATTGTGAAAACAAGAAATATGCTAATTGAATCTCACACACAACTACTTGTTCAACTTACTTCTATGAATTTCCACCCCCCACTAAACAATTTTGTTGATCTTGAATTATTCGAGCATGTGTGTTATTGTATGATAGAACATGACCAACTACCAATCTATGGCATGCATTATGACTTCCTTGCACATGTAATAGGTAAACCCCACAATGAGACTTCCCAACAATGATAAAAGGAGGACGAAGGCTAGGGAGAGGGGGACATGGAAAAAATGTATAAAGGATGAAAGATAAGTGGACAACTTTTCACCTCTATTATGTCAAAAACAATAAGCACCCACCTATTACACATTCATTGTAGTATGAAAACACACACACACACACACACACACACACACACACACACATATATATATAAATGAGACATTTATTGTATTGATGATGATGATGATTAACATTCATTGGGACCCAATTGGTCTATTGGACCTTAAGAAGGTAATGGATTACTTTCAATTCTTTATAATTTTGTTTCTATGCGCGAAAAACATTAAGAAAAGATTTCCAAGATCACCGAAGTTTTGTTGAGTTAAAAGGTTAGGAAGGTTGGTAGTGTGACAGATATTTTGAAATTGAGATCTAAGAGAAAATGATTTTGATTTTCAACCCTCTTAGTGTCACAAAGGTGATACACTCTTTCATCGAAGAGCATTTTAGGAATTGACCAATGCCCAGGTTCACTATGGAGCTCATGAGAATTTGTTCTTATTTTAGCAATGCTTATTTTTTTCTTTACACTTGTCGAAACAAAGAGATATTTTTTATCTTCTAGATTAGGGTTGATTACCTCCTTATAATACCTCAATTTTATTTTTTCATCTAACTCTTTATCACACCACATTTCTCCTTAAATTTTGATTTAATAATATTTTTAATAGTATCCTTATTCTGCAAAATGATCTCTTTTGTTATTCCCCAATGGCTTAGCCAAGACTGGGCATCTTTATGCCATCCCCGCTTGAGTCGAAGGTGGTTTTGGCTTGAGTTTGAAGCAATTTTAGGAAGTCTCTTGTGTTCCATGTTGTTTAACTTGTTCTTATACACTAGGTATCTAGTCATAGTTGTGCTCCGAATGGGGGAAAGGCTTGCCTCTAAGAGGAGGATAGGATATGACGTATTTCCTTTAATTTTGAGATTATAGGTTATAAAATTCTTTTGGATCTTATCTATCTTTCTCCATGACTCTCTAGAGATACTGCATCCCCAAACTGCACATCCATATAGAATAACAAGAGTAGCAAGAGTCTCAAAGAGGATTTTTTTCTTATCCCATATCCAAAGATCGACTGGTTTACAACTGCTTTCAATCCCATAATAAGATTTTCATCCTCCATTTATCATTTATATATTACCAAAATATGTCAAATATCTTGAAATATTATATATACTATTAATGTATATGTCAAAATACAGAGTGCATATTATCATGTGACTTCCTCGCATAAGGGATGGTGCCTTATCATAAGCTGTCATACCTATTGCATAGGAAGTGACACCTTATCACGGTCCTCCATACCTATTTATTACTCATACAAATACACTTTGTCTCGATGCATACTGATATAGCTTCATGCAGACCATTTATATTATTTTGTTATATTTTTTATTTATAGCATTTTTTTATCATTTATTTCTAATTGAAAACATAAAAAAAATATCCCGAACAAAGATGAAATTGAGAATTATATTAATTTTTTTAAATATTTAGTTTTTTTCTTCGACATCATTTACATGCGATGTGAACAAAAAGGAGATAAGGTAAGATATTTGTCGAATGTTTTGTTATTTTGATGATGATTAACGTCCACTAAGACCGAATTGGTCTATCATACCTTAAGAGGGTAAGTGATTACTTGCAATTCTTTAGAATTTTGTTTCTATGCTTGATCCGACAAGATCTTTTACATGACAATGGTTGAGTTATTATGCATGTCTTTATTAATCAATTAGGAAGTTGAATGAAAGAAGGAAGAATTAAAGAGGAAATGTAACATCCATAAGCACATATGCATATCTGAAATAAGAAATAAACAACAACAAACCATAACACCAATGTGATAACAGAGTTCGGCAATCTCGCCTATGTCTCTGGGCCTATGTCTTAGTGGTCTTTCTTATTACTGTTCAAAGCTCAATAACTACATCATGAAAGTGGAAATGGATAACAACAATGAGTTGGTCGTGTTCTACTAGATCTCATGTACCCATCAAAACTGACGGCACCCAAATTAGATGACCGAAGATCCCAAAAATGGCCCGCAAAGGTGCGCTCCTCAATAGATTCCCTGCATAACAATGGCCTTGGCTCAACAATCCGACATCATAAACCTATTCTGAACCTCCTCCCATGGCCTCAACAAGGATTGTTTTATATAGATCTGAAGTTGGTAACCATCTCCCAACTCCCCCCCAAGATCTGGCCTAAAAAAGGGCCTAATATCCCCTAAAAGGGGCCAAACATCTCCAAAAAATGATGAATAAAATCACAAAAATCACTATTATATAGTGATCAAACCCACTTCTAGATTTGAATAGGGCACAACCCCTTATGCATTGGCCCCTAGTCGTATGGGTACTTTCCATGTGGCCAAGCGCTAATTTGGCATGTTGGCCCCTTTAGAGTGGTTTGGCTCTGGTCATATGTGAATCCCTGAATCCACAGGCTTAACTCCACGCAAACAACACAGGTGTAGCCCTTGTTCGGCGGGCTAGCCCAAATGACCAAGCTACCCCCTATTCTCCCTCACTAACATTAATATACGGCAGGGTCCTATGGTGAAAGCCCGAAACCGAGCGCTGGAGTCTTATCCATTTGTGCCAAAAGGAAGAGTCTAGGTCACATCGCGTGGTCTGGTGGTAAATTGTGTTGAGGGATGGGGTAGCCCCAGCCCTTAATCCGCTCATTCAAACCCACACTTCAACATAAATATAAATGAATAGGCATATGGTATAAGCACTACCCATGGGTGGGTTGGCTAGCCCAACCCTGCAAAGTCTTTCGCTTGGTGGAGAGGTCTCGTGTTCGATTCCAGTGGTGACCCAAAACAATTTTTACAATAGAAACTTAAACCAATCCTTGGGTGCCACGTGGCACCTCACCATACACCATGTAATCGACCACTTGTCATCACGTGATTGGACCATGTTTGCTACCTAGTCAGCAAGAAACCACATTAGCACACCTTCCACGTGTCAGACCTGCCACACAAGATGTATGGGCGTGCCACGTGTCACCCTTGTAGTGGTGACACATGTCACCCCTAGATTGGTCCATCTGTCATGTCCAAGTCAGCGTCCGTACACCCAATCACCCTACCACGTGTCACCTCCAGAAGCTGCCAACTGTTCCTGCCATGTCAGTTGTATGATCGTACGACATCTACAGTCAGCTGCCACGTGGCATTATACAGACTGTACAATCATCATTTTTTTGTCTATTTGGCAAAATGAACAGATCACCATAACTTGAGCATACGACGTATGTTTGAGTTTGTTCAAGTTGTTTTGGGTTCATATCGACGAGGCCTATGAACACGTCCATTTTGAAGCCATTCTGAGAACTTTTATTGTTAGGCCTTTCTGAGCCCCATCAAGCTCCTGGATCCAAATCTAGATCACACCTCCCCACTAAAGACCTTTGGGTCCTCCAAAAGGTTAAAAAATGAACCTTACTGATTACATACTCATAAGGAGAAAAAAAAAAACTATGTTGTTCAAAATGATGTTATAACAGGTCATCATTTCAACATGTGTGATTACATTAATGAAAACAAAATACAATGAGGTTGTGACATCCACTTCTGGAAAAACCAAGTGGCTGGTTTCTTTCCTTCACGATGTTCTTCTTGCTTCGCTGGTATTCTTTCTTCCTTCGTGAGTACATGTGCAATCCTTTTGTCCTTCTTTGGACGAAGCTCTAGATTAAGCTTCCAACAATTATCCTTTTGATGTCCACCCCTGTTGCAAAACGTGTAGTGAGTTTTTTGCATCCAGACTTGTTTTCCCTTCTCTTTCTTTCGTTGTGGAGTTGAGTCTTTATGTCGTGTTTCCTTCCTGGTCGACATAGATTTCTTGTACAAATATTGTCTCTTCCAACACTCTTGGGTTAGTGAAAAAAAGTACATGGATACATATTCCACAAGTTTCGGATTACATGATTATGTTTTTTATAATCAAGAAGAGAATTGGTAAAAACATGACCATTATACCTTCCTTGTTGATCTTCACCTTGTTTTGGAGATGACTTGTATTCACTATCACAATCCTAGAGTGATACGCCATTTCCCTTTGTGAATCAATCCCGCAATGACTTAGGTTGATCATTCGAAGCATTACTTGCTTTCGAAGTTTTGGAACCCATCTTGGAGGATGCTCCAATCTTCACTTTGCCATATCCAAATCCTAAATATCGAGGCCTTTCCACAACCTCAATCGGATTAACAATACCTTGTCCCTCAATTCAAGGCCCTTTCCTTCATAACCCATCTTGGTTAGCAATCTCAAACATATACCTCTTGTATGTTTTTCAAATGCACCAAAACCATCTTGATGGGAACAAGGAGAATTTGATGAATGACCTTCACTGCATACCTCGAAGATGTTTTCTGAAACAGATGTAGAAGGCACTTCCTTCAATCCTTCTTTTCCTTTGTTGTTCTTTGAATCTTTTTCTTGAACCGATCTCTTTCGTTCAAAGTAGTCTTTATACAACACTTTCACCATCTTGGACATGGAAAGGAGAGTTTTTCGCATATCCTTCTCATCTTGAAAAAGTCCTCCTGTAGATGCCATTTTCTCCCTTGAGATGAGCTCTTCCCTAGTAAGCATGCAAACTCAAATTCCAACCGTCAACTAGCTCGGATACCACTTGATCCGATAAGATCTTTTACACGACAATGGTTGAGTTGCTATGCATGTCTTTATTAACCAATTAGGAAGATGAATGAAAGAAGGAAGAATTACAGAGGAAATGTAACAACCATAAGCACATATGCAGATCTGAAATAAGAAATAAACAACAACAAACCATAACACCATTGTGATAACGGAGTTCGGCAATCTCGCCTACATCTCCGAGCCTATGTCTCAGTGGGATTTCTTATTTCTGTTCGAAGCTCAATAAGTACCTCATGAAAGTGCCAATGGATAAAAAAAAATGAGTTGGTCGTGTTCTCATGAACCCATCAAAACTGACAGCACCCAAATCGGATGACCGAAGCTCCCAGAAATGGCCTGCAAAGGTGCACTCCTCAATATCTTCCCTACATAACAATGGCCTTGGCTCAACAATCCGATAGCATAAACCTATTTTGAACCTCCTTCCATGGCCTCAATAAGGCCCAATTTATATAGATATGAAGTTGGTAACCATCTCCCAACTTCCCCCCAAGATCTAGCCTCAAAAATGGCCCAATATCCCCCAAAAAGGGCCAAAAATCTCCAAAAGAAGCTGAATAAAATAAAAAAAACCAGTATTATATAGTGATAAAACCCACTTCTGCATTTGAATAGGGCGCAGCCCCTTATGTGTTGGCCCCTGGTCATATGGCTACTTTCCATGCGGTCAGGGGCTAATCTGGTGCGCTGGCCCCTTTAAAGTGGTTTGGCTCTAGTCATATGTGAATCCTTGAATCCACAGGCTTAACTCCATGCAAACAACACAGGTGTATCTCCTGGTCGGAGGGCTAGCCTGACCAACTGGGCTACCCCCTATTCTCCCGCACTAACATTAATATACGGTTGGGTCCTATGGTGAAAGCCTGGAACCGAGGGCTGGAGTCTTATCCATCGGCACCAAAAGGAAGAGTCTAGGTCACATTGCGTGGTCCAGTGGTAACTTGTGCCAAGGGTTGGGGCTAGCCCCGACCCTTACTCCGCCCATTCGAACCCACACTTCAACATAAATATAAACAAATAGGCATATGGTATAAGCACTACCCATGGGTGGGTTGGCTAGCCCAGCCCTGCCAAGTCTTTCGCTCGGTGGAGAGGTCTTGTGTTCGATTTCAGTGGTGACCCAAAAAACTTTTTTTCAATAAAAACTTTAACCAATCCCTGGGTGCCACGTGGCATCCCATGTCTGGGCCACGTGGCACCTCACTGTTAGGACCACATATTGTACCTTTTTGCCCATACTTTTTGCCATTATTATACCCTTCATCACCTGTATTTAGACTCATATTATCACTTCATCTGATCACTCCAAGGTATACAACGTCCTTTCTCATCACTATATGTTT
>ML798678.1:260497-275074 GCA_009831015.1 Picea engelmannii | reverse complement strand
GAATTATGGTTGGAGTCATTACTTAAAAGAGTAACTTGTTTAGTTGTAGTCCTAGCATTAAAGTCTCCTAGCAGGAGGATATTACCTTCATTTTTCAAACTATAAATATCTTGTTCTAAATTATTATAGGGACAATTGTTATCCAGATTGTTTTTCTTATAAAAAGTAAAATTAATAGGTGCAAAATAACAAATTGCTATATACATCTTCTTAGCGTTGATGTATGAAATTTCTATCCAAATGTATTGATTGAGAGGGTCATTCTTATGAAGTTGAATGTGAGGAGAAATGCTCTTTCTAATATAACAATCTATGCCTCCTATCCCTCTATGGTGGGATTTTTTGTTCCATGGCAACCACAATACACATCCTTCTATGTTAGGGACCTTAGACTCCTCATGCTCCCAAGTTTCAACTAGATAGATAATATCAATATCACTCTAGATCCAACTTATCATAGGACCTTTGTGCCATGAAAAGCCATGACATTTCCAAAAAAGGATCCTGAGTGTCCCAAATTCATGTTTATTATTATCCTTCTGGTCTCTATCCCTAACAATAGCTTTTCGATTTCTGATTATTGCCCATTTTCCTTCTTTACTGGCTTCTTTTTCTTTTTGAACTTCCTTCCTTAATTCATCTTGGTCTTCAGTAATCAAGTCTTCATTTATAAATATTCATGACCCTTTTAAGCTCAGAGATTTACTAAGTAATCTATATTTATGGTCATTACAACTTACTTTGACATGGATCAACCTATCTTTGTGATCAATTATTTTTCCTAGCCTCTTTGCTTCTATGAGGTAAGTTGTATCAATTTGTGATTTATTATTTAATTCATTTTTTACTATTGCTAGCGTATCCTCCTCTTGTTGTTCTTTTATACCAAAAATTTTGAGGTTCAAGGCTCTTTTGTTACGCTCATGGTCCAGTTTGATTAGCTTATTCATTTCCTCTTTTTTCTTCTAACTCTTTAATCCTATCTCTCAAGTTGTGATTTTCTTCAACCCTTCCTTCTTGGGTTGATTGTTTATGTTTTTCCATTTCTTGAATCCTATCCTTCAGTGTCTGCAATTCACTCTTGAACCCTAAGAATCTATCCTCTATTTGAGTTTGAATGGTATCTTTAATTTTTTTTATCAATCATTGTCTCTAGATCTATTTGGAGTTTTATGTCTCTTTCTTCACTCCTTTTTTCTAATGTTTCTAACTCTATTTGGATTTTGACATCTCTCTCTTCTCTCCTTTTTTTTACTGATTCCATATAATTGTAAAGGATCTCTAGAGTGATTTTGGGGGGGCCCTGTTAGGCTGAGTTTTTGGAATAGGTAATGGAGTGCTCATATTTTATATGTTAAATATAGATCTCTTTATACAAAAGAAAATCCAATTTTATTATTTTATATTTTATAATAAATTACATCTCATCTTTTACCTTTTTTTATATTTGATATGGAAAGAAAATCCAATTTGAAACAAATCTTAATTAGAATTAAAAAATAAAAATAAATTACAAACTTTAAATATTATAATTTTAAAAAAAAAACATCAATTTTATATTAAATTATATAATAAATATATTAATATAATTTCCATGATTGTTATACATGGTATATAATTTATTTTATATAATATCAAACGTACTTTGGATTTAAAAAAGGAGAGGTTAAAACACAATATTGAAAGTCACTCTGAACTGTTATTCGTGCAAAAGAATACACATATCGGATAATGATTATTTTACATTGTGTATAATTTCTTTTATATAATATCAAACGTACTTTAGATTAAAAAAGGAGAGGTTAAAGCACAATATTGAAAGTCACTGTTATTCGTGCAAATTAATACACATATTGGATAATCACACTTTAGATTTAAAAAAGAGAGAGGTTAAAACACAATATTAAAAGTCACCCTCAATCGTTATTCGTGCAAAACAATACACATATTGGATTATCAGCAAGGGGAAGTTTCATCTAAATAATATTTTAATTAGGATAATAAAAATATTTAATGAAATTTAATTCAATGGGCATAGTGGATTAGTGATATTTATTTAAATAATATTTTAATTAGAATAATAAAAATATTTAATGAAATTTGATTTAGTGGGCATAGTGGATTGGTGATATTTGTTATCAAATTTGATTTTTGTTGGGTTTTGGGCTATCCTCGATATTTTAATCAGGATAATAAAAATATTTAATGAAATTTGATTTAGTGAGCATAGTGGATTAGTGATATTTGTTATAAAATTTGATTTTTGATTTGTTAGGGTTTTGGGGTTATCCTCAAAAGTGTTTGATGAAGAAACTTTGATGAAGAAAGATTTAACATTTTTTTGGTATTGCTCGATGATGTTAATATTATAAAATGAGAAAATATAATATAATATAATATAATAAGTTAATGATTACTTGTAGACATTAAGTGGGGTAGATTTGACCAAATAATTCAAGAAGAATTTATCTCACTTATTCATTTCTTGTATTTATGCAGAAAAGGTAGTGAAGATAGTGCAATCCGAGCTCAAGCCCACGTCCCAATGGAATAGGAGCAACCTAAAAGATTGTTTAAAATACTGGCTTGCAAAAAAAGTTGTTAAAAAGTACCAAGGTATGCCAATTTTTTTGGTTTGTAGTATATGGTGGGCTCGTAATTCCAGTATATTCCGCAGTGTACCCATTCTGCATGAGGTTACAACTAGTATAGTCCCGAGACTATCCAATGAGTTTATCATGGACCTAAAAGTCAAAGACTCGAGACTCCCTTCTATGACGAAGATGGACTTTGAATTCCATGGGGCTTCTTCGACAGGGCATGCCAAGGTCACCTCCCTGTGTGTGTCAAGTTTCACATGCAACTCTATGTGATTAATTTTCACATCTGAAAATTGCTTCCTAGAGATCTAACAATAAAACCCTAGATGTTATCACTAAACAATTTTACACTGGAAACTATTGACTGAAATTATATGCAACGAGAACACAAAAGATCAAAGATGAATCATCAACACATATGAGACACAATATCTATTTTTTGTAACCTTATCAAATTCAGAAATCTTGAGGGAAAAAACAACCCTCCCAACTAGTACAATATCACCAAATCTGAGGACAACCTTGTCCTCTCAGCCAATACAAATATCACAAAAATATGAGGACGACCTTGTCCTCCAATAACCATACAAATCAAAAAACCAAACCTCAGCAAATCCATGGAAATATCTTCTTCCCACAAATATGTTGCAGACCACCTGTACGACTTGATGATGTCACCTGCCAACCTATACAAACCCGTTCTCTGCCCAAAAAACTATGTACACAATTTTCCTTACTGCAACCCACGTACATACGTGATTTGCTCCACTGCAACCTGTGTACATATGCGACTATGCCCACCTGTAACCCATGTATGTATGCGATTGTGCCCACCTATAACCCGCGTACATACACGACTGTGCACACCCGCAACCCATGTATGTACGCGACTGTGCCCACCTGCAACCGCGTACATACACGACTGTGTCCACCCGCAACCCACGTATGTATGTGATTTTTCCTACTTGCAACTCATGTATATATATATATAATTTTTTTTTTACAAACACCTTCGTACAATTCGCTCCATGCGACTTTTCTAAATTTACCACCATGCATGAATTCTCTTTGTTGAAAACACCAAACCACCTAGCATAAGTGTAGACTCATTCATACTAACTCCATCATATCTCCGCACACTTTACACAATATGAAATGTCACAATAACCTCTCTCCTTTATATACAAGTATTAGAGTACAACCTAAAATCTCCTCTATAAATCAACATATAATTAATTAATAAAACAATATAAAACATATAATTAATGAAAAAATTTAACTTATTCATTAATTATTTAAAAAAAAAATTAAATTAAATAAAAGAAACAAAGAAATGTGTAATACACTCAACCATATAAGAACAAAACACAAAGAATCCCGATTGTAAGACAATCTTTTCAAAAATCTAAAGTACATGAAAGAAACAACATTCTAATATTCCCACTCCCTACTTAAATTTATGCATATATATATTTATTTAGATAAATACATCATTGTGACGATGTGTACACCATATTATGAACTTGTCCATACAAGACACTACAATGGAAGTTGGTGTTGTATGAATGCCCACGTTTATGGGCATACTACATTTAAACACATGCACATTTTCCTTAATGGCGTGGGCTTATAACAAGTTGGTCCATCATATAAATATTAAAATAATGATGTTAATCAATGTCATAGTCTAAATGTGTTATGTTTTGTTTTTATATGGTATATTTTTTTAGGGATATTTGTTTGAAATCGGGTGAGATATTGTTGGATCTGCAGATTTGAGTGGTTAAATCTATATAATTTGAGTCTTCTAGGTTTTTTCAGTACGATGATTCCATTTCTCTATTCAAAAATACAATTTAAATAACAAAAAGTTGTGATTTCATGTTAATTTATATTGTCGGAGGAAAAAACATAGAATAGTTAGACAACATCTTAATCAATTATAAAACAACATTTTAGAAATATTAATATAAATAATTTAATTAATTATTAAATAATAACAAGAAAAGCTACAAATAGTCTTTATTTTAAGATTATGTTTATGTTTTACTTTATTGAGAAATGAAAAATAGTTTTTTTAGCCATTTGGTGAAACAATATCATTCATCATTATTTTTTTTTTACATGAACAATCCTTATTTTTTGGTCGGAGTCGGGGACTTAGTTCCCCCCAAATCTCTTATCCCACTAGTGGAATCTATTTGTATCTATCAGGATTGGGCTTTGAGATTCAAAGTTAATGGAATATCAATCATTTTTTATACATATGATGTCACTTGCCCTGTTCCTTTGAAGGCCTCTCTATCATTAGATTGGGTTTGTCGATCCAATGATCCTTTTGCTTTTTGGAGTAGGCAAGTCCCTTGGGTGATGCCACCCTAGGTCTCCTTCGAAATCTTCCATTGCCATTGATCAAGCAAGATACTCTATCTAGGTGGATTCTAAGTCCCACTATCAAAGGGATTCAATCATTATATTTAAAGTTTGTTTAGCAGAAAGATAACATCAATGCAAGAACAACTTGATGTAATGTATATCCTCCTCAAAAAGAATTTGAGGAGGATATGATGGAAACATCAAACATCATCGATCCTACAAACCCTTCGAAAAAACTGATGAGCAGAATGAGTTGTGCTTTCAAATAATTGAAAACAAACACTACTACTAGATCAAAGGCCTTCTTGGCATCCTTGTTGAAGTCGAGGTTATTCAATTGAGCGAGGTTCACATTAAAAATCGACTTAAGCACCACAAAATAGTTATAGAAGGTGTAGATGTTCTCGGTAATGTCCTGCACCCAAATGATTGTCACTAACCCAACCCACTTGATATTGATCACACTTTGAAATCTACAACAAGGAGAGTGAGCCATGCCCATTGTGAAAACAAGAAATCTGCTAATTGAATCTCACACACAACTACATGTTTGACTTAGTTATATGAATTTCTAACCCCCAATAAACAATTTTGTTGACCTTGAATGATTCAAGGAGGTGTGTTACGGTATGATAGAACATGACCAACTACCAATTTATGACATGCATTATGACTTCCTTGCAAAAGTAATAAGTAAACCCCACAATGAGACTTCCCGACAATGATAAAAGGAGGACAAAGTTTAGGGAGAGGGAGACGTGGAGAAAATGCATAAAGGATGAAAGATAAGTGGACAACTTTGCACCTCTATTATGTCAAAAGCAATAAGCACCCACCTATTACACATTCACACACATATATATATATATATATATATATAAGGCATTTATTGTATTGTTGTTGTTGCAATTGCGAATGATGATGATTAATATTTAATGAGACTTAATTGGTCTTTCGAATCTTAAGAAGGTAATAGATTACTTTCAATCCTTTAGAATTTTGTTTTTGTGCTCGAAAAGCATTAAGAGAAGTTTTCAAAGATCACCATAGGTTTGTTGAGTTAAAAGGATAGGACGGTTGGTAGTGTGACAAATATTTTGAAATTGAGATCTAAGAGAAAATGCTTTTGATTTTCAACCCTCTTAGTGTCACAAATGTGACACACTCATTCATCCCAGGGCGTTTTAGGAATTGACCAACGACCATTTTCACTATGGAGCTCATGAGAATTTGTTCTTATTTTAGCAATGCTTATTTTTTCTTTACACTTGTCAAAACAAAGAGATCGTTTTGATCTTCTAGATTAAGGTTGATTACCTCCTTATAATACCTCAATTTTCTTTTCTCCTTAAGGATTATCCCACCACATTTCTCCTTAAATTTTGATTTAATAATATTTTTAATAGTATCCTTATTTTACAAAATGATATCTTTCGTTATTCCCCAATGGCTTAGCTAAGATTGGGCATCTTTATGTCATCCACGCTTAAGTCGAATGCGGTTTTTGTCAGAGTTTGAAGCAATTTTAGGAAGCCTTTTGTCTTCCATGTTGTTTAACTTGTTCTTATACAATAGGTATCTAGGCATAGATGTGTTTTCAATGGGGAAAGACTTGCCTCAAAGAGGAGGATATGATAGGGCGTATTTCCTTTAATTTTGAGATTATAGGTTATAAAATTCTTTTGGATCTGCTCTATCTTTCTCCATGATTCTTTAGAGATACTGCATCCCCAAACTTCGCATCCATATAGAATAGCAAGAATAACAAGAATCTCAAAAATGATTTTTTTCTTATCTCATATCCAAAGATCAACTAATTTATAACTATTTTCAAGCCCATAATAAACTTTCCAGCCTCCATTTATCATTTATATATTACGAAATTGAAAATTATATTAATTTTTTTTTAAATATTGAGAATTATATTAACAAATGAAATTGAAAATTATATTAATTTTTTTTAAATATTTAGTTTTCTTCTTCGACGTCATTTACATGCGGTCTGAACAAAAGGGAGATAAGATGACATATTTGTGGCATGTTTTGTTGTTTTATATCTTATAATAAGCTGGATATGGATCTCTTTGTAGAAAATCCAATTTTATTGTTTTATATTTTATAATAAGTTAGATCTCATTTTTTACCTTTTTTTTTATCGTGATCGTGATATGGATCTATATGTACAAAAGAAAATCCAATTTCAAATCTTAATCTATAATTTTTTTAAATAATAATTAAAATTTTTAAATATTATAATTTAAAAAAAATACATTAATTTTATATTAAATTATATAATAAATATTTATATATAATTTTATTGATTATTTTACATTGTATATAATTTCGTTTTATATAATATCAAACCTACTTTGGATTGAAAATAAAGAGAGGTTAAAACACAATATTAAAAGTCACCCTCGACTATTATTCGTGCAAAAGAATACACATATTGGATAATCACTAAGGGGAAGTTTCATCTAAGTAATATTTTAATTAGAATAATACAAGTATTTTAATATTTTAATTAGGATAATACAAGTATTTAGAATACACATAGTGGATAATCATTAAGGGAAAGATTTATTTAAATATTTTAATAATATTTTAATTAGGATAATAAAACTATTTAATGAGATTTGATTTATTAGGCATAGTGGATTAGTGATATTTGTTATAAAATTTGATTTCTGATTTGTTAGGGTTTTTGGCTATCCTTAAAAATGTTAATGAAGAAAGTTCGTATTCGTCTATAATGTTAATATTATAAAATGAGAAAATATAATATAATATTATAAGTTAATGATTACTAGGCATTAAGTGGGGTGGATTGGACAAATATGTGCTTCTTGTGAAAAATTTAGGAAGAATTTATCTCGCACGTATTCATTTCCTGTATTTATGCAAAAAAGGTAATGAAGATAGTGCAATCCGAGCTCAAGCCCACGTCCTAATGAAATAGGACCAGCCTAGAAGATTGCTTAAAGGACTGGCTTGCAGACAAAGCTGTTAAAAAGTACCAAGGTATGCCAAGTTTCTTGGTTTGTAGTATATGGTTGGCTCGTAATTCCAGTATTTTCTTCAATGTACCCATTCCTCCCGAGGTTACAACTAGTATAGTCCTGAGACTATTCAATGAATTTATGATGGTCCTAAAAGTCAAAGACCCAAGACTCCCATCTATGACATAGGTGGAATTTGAAGTCCCATGGGGATTCTTCGACAGGGCATGCCAAGGCCACCCCCTTGATCTAACAATAAAACCCTAACTGTTATCATTGAACAATTTTACACTGAAAATTATTGAATGAAATTATATGCAACAAAAACACAAAATATAAGAGATGAATCATCAACACATATGAGACACAATACTTGTGTTCTGTAACCGTATCAAATTCAAAAATCCAAAGGGAAAAACCATCCCTCCCAACCAGTACAATGTCACCAAATCTGAGGAAAACCTTGTCCTCTCAGCCAATACAAATATCACCAAAATCTGAGGACAACCTTGTCCTCCAATAACCATACAAATAAGAAAACCAAACCTCAGCAAATCCATGGAAATATATTCTTCCCACAAATCTGCTACAGACCACATCTACGACCTGATGACATCACCTATCATCATGTACGAACCTGCTCTTTTCCCAGAAAAATATGTACGCAATTTTCCTTACTGCAACCTGTGTACATACGCGCTTTGCTCCAATGCAACCCATGTATATGCACCTATGCCCACTGCAACCTGTGTACATATGGGATTGTTCCCACCTGCAACCAACATATGTACATGATTGTGCCCACCTGCAACCGACATACATACGCGATTGTGCCCACATGCAACCCATGTATGTACGCGACTGTGCCCACCTACAATCCACATACATACGTGAATGTGCCCACCTACAATCCACATATGTACGCGACTGTGCCTACTTGCAAATCGCATACATATACAAAAAAATATTTGTACGAACACCTCTGTACAATTCTCTCCCTACGACTTTTCTGCCTCTGGGCCAGATTTACTACCATGCATAAATTCCCTTTGCAAAAAAATACCAATCCACCTAGCACAAGTGCAGACTCACTCATTCTAGCTCGGTCATGTCTCCACACACTCTACACAATATGAAATGTCACAATGACCTCTCTCCTTTGTATACAAGTCTTAGAGTTCAAAATGGAATCCCCTCCACAAGTCAACATCAAATCAGACTTTCTTGTGGGTGTGAAGCCCCAACACAAACCTGCAAAGCCCAACACCAAACCCATGAAGCCCCACCTTCATTCCAATGGCTATTTTCACCAAATGAAGAATGTAATGTGGTTCCCACGATGATTCCCACATTCCCAACACCTAGGGTCATGTGAGAATACCTACTCGATGCTACAAAACATCAACACTCCCTCTTAGCAAGGGAGGCATTCTCACCACACTCCACAATCACATGGAAGTAAATATGTCTCCCATATTGGATCCACTACCACAACTGCACTCCAATCCTCCTGATTGGATGCTCTCTCTGTCATCGAAGAAAATGTTGTTGTCTGGCATGATCCCTCCTTGGAGGACACCTTTCTCCTAGAAGCCTCCTACTCTTTAGCATCTCTCCTGACCATCTCAACCCATGGAAACCTCCTGATAGTCTTAGAATATTCCTCTCTCCCATATGGACCCGAAGGTTGGCTCCCACTAAGCGACTGAATCTCCCTCTAAGCCTCCTAACTCCCTCTGAGTCTACACAACCTCTAGAGCTACCTTCTTCCTGCCCACTGTCCTTTGCATAGTCCTGGGAGGTTTTTCCTCTCTATTGGATCATAAGGGATAACTGCCTCTGATTCGACACTATTCATGGGGCTACCTGCCTCATCATTAGTGGAGCTACCTTCTCCCCCTGAACCTGTGCTATTGGTGGGGCCACTTGCCTAACCATTGGTGGAGCTTCCAGCTCCTCATCTATCTCAATGATCATGTTGGTCCCAACATGCATAGGCTGGCCCCTCAACCTATATAAATTTCCCTCGCTAACTCCAAGAATCACCGCTGATCTGAAGCTAGATTGTCTGGGCACAAACAACACTTGTCCATGTCAAAATAATATGTGACAAACTTTCCTTTCAATCTCCGATACTAAGAGGAAACTCCTCCTGAGTTCTGGCACCCACAACAAATTTGACACCCTCAACACCTCTCCGGAATCCATTCATAACAATACTATATGATATCCTCGAACTACATGCTTGGCTCCCATGCCAATATCCACACACAAGTCCGAGTCAGTCTCTGTGAAAGTGTCAAATACCTCTCTAACACTTGTCATTTGAAAAGATGCTCCGCTATTCACCAACCAAGTCCACTTGTTGGAGACTATTCCTAAAAGGGAGGAGACCAACAAGATCTCCCTCTAGAACTTGTCTGCGACCTCATCAACCTCTACTTTTGATGCTTGTTGCCTTCTTCCCCTTCCCCTCTGGTGTGGACACTATGAACCATAGTGTCCAAAGTCACGACACTCAAAACATATGATCTTGCTAATATCCTTCTTCTGTCTCAACTCTAGAGATGCTTCTCTCTTAGGAGAATCCCTTCTCCCTAGTGAACCTCTTCTTCCTGGAGAACCTCTTCTGCCTTTCCTAGTGCAAGATGTAAGGGTCGATTCTCATCACTTCTACTCTTCACCATACCATCCATATCCTCCATGAACACCAACTGAGTCTCCTTATGGATACAATCATTCCATATCCTGTCAAACCCTGGCAATGTCTTTCGTGCATATATCCCCTGCATAAAAGGTTCATGGAACTTGGGAATACCTTTGAACATGACATTCACCAACTCAACATCCAATAACACTTTTCTATCTTGGAACAACATTGCATAGCCATACTCCTCAATTGTTGAGGATGAGAACACACTTCTGGCACCCATAGCACCTTTTCCACTCGCAACACATCCTTTGACTTCAATTGAAATATCATTTCTCTAGATCTGTGTACTACATTCCTGGTCCTCATACCAAGCTCCTCGTACAAAACCGAGTGAGACATTGTGAATCTATCGAAAAAATATCGTTCCCCTTTCATGTGCCAATGGTTCCCACTGTATACGAACCATGCAATCCTCCCAAGGCAAGCATCCTACTTACCCAAGTCATGAACATTCAATGAAATCCTGGCCAAGTCCATCATCCAAGTAAAAAAACTCTTTGTGTCTATGCACACACTGCAATTGAACTTGTGTCCTCTCTTTGAACAGTCCCGAGCTGCGGATGGACACTCACTCTAGTCCACTCTAGACCTCTGCAACCCACCTCTACAAGTGTGTTATAGAAAATTTTGCCTCACGCCATGCAACTTGCTTGGATGGCCTTTCCATGTCCCTATGCAGACTTGAAGTTCCCCTTTTTACCTTCCAGAGCCAAAAAAGAATAGTTTCCCACATATATGCACACTACCAGTTAGAAAACAAGCGTATACACAGGTTACTCCACTACAACCCATGTACATTGGGTTTGGTGCTAAAAATTAAAAAATATGCCAGATTTCCATGTCACGTTATGAGATGCATGATCCTTGACCTTCCATATACTAAAAACGCTCCGACTCGACCCTTTAGTTCCATTTGAAGGCTATAAATTGAGCCATATCCAAGCCTTGGAAAAGGGAGAGAATTCAATTTTTGAGAGCAAAGATACTCTGGAGAAATTTCACTTCACATTGAGTCTACATCCCTTTATCTTTGAAAGTCATAACTCATTGTTCAGCCCCCAAGCTCTTCCTTGTTTGTGATGGAGAACCTCATTATCTCCTTTATTTGAGCTTTCCTTTGGTGGAGGATTGAAGTGGTGGACGCCCAGCTGGAGGGACTTAGTTTCTTGGTTCTGATATGTGTCGTTATAGAAGTTTGTCACATATACAATTTTGTTGATTATTTTAATAGAAATACTCTTTTCTCGTCCAATTGATATCTTGCAAATATTTGAATTATTATTCCATGAGCGTATTTGTCATGTATGTTAATGGATTATGTTAATTTATATTAACATAATCACCATATATTATCACCATATTCTTGCATATGTTTGTTGTCGAGGAGAAGTTGCAGGCATAAATCTTTGAGTTGTGTGCTCAATGATGGTCTTCATCGAACGTCTGGATGAGGTAGGCTCTTGACCTTTTCTTGTTAGCATTTCATTTACATAGCATACTTGAGATTAGATTTGATTTCTGCTTGTCATTCCATCTATTGTGGTTTACCCCATGCCATAGAGAGATTTTCCTCATAACAAAGTGTCCTCATCCTCTTGGGTCAAATTCCCCATACATTGTTGTACCTCGACAATGTGTATCTCTTCATCCCAATGAGGACTATATCTCATCAACCTGACATATAGAAGAAGTCATATTGTCTGTACCAAAGCACCTGAGATGCACCCATCACAACTCACAATGACAAGCCACTGGAAGTCCATCCCCAGAGTTGGAAACCCGCCACACAACATACTGTTGTGATCCAAGCTCTCCATCAATCCACAAGAACTCCCAACCTGCCACACCACCGAGCTGCAATTGGCCACAACTCCTCATCTGGACAGTCTAATCCATGTCTCAAAATAGAGACCATCTAACCTTTTTCCACCTACAACAACACTATAGCTCCCTCTCAGAGCTAACTCCTCAACACTACTACAAATTCCTCTCAGATCTATCACTTGTGACCTGCCTGTAACAAGAACAAGAAATATGCAACCAATTGTAGCAACTATGTGTCTCAAATATGACCCCCTTCTCTTTAGATCCCAAGCTCTAACACCACGTCAAGTTTCACATGAAAATCTATGTGACTAATTTTCAGATCTAAAAATTGCTTCCTAGTGATCTAATAGTAAAACCCTAGTTGTTATCGATGAACAATTTTACACTGAAAATTATTGATTGAAATTATATGCAGTGGAAATAAAAAAGATCAGAGATGAATCATCAACACATATGAGACACAATATTTATTTTCTATAACCTTATCAAATTCATAAATCTTGAGGGAAAAACCAACCCTCCCAACTAGTACAATATCTCCAAATTCGAGGACAATCTCGTCTTCTTATCCAATACAAATATCACCAAAATATGAGGACAACCTTGTCCTCTAATAACCATACAAATCAGAAAACCAAACCTCAACAAATCCCTGGAAATATCTTCTACCCACAAATCTATTGTAGACCACATGTATGACCTGATGACGTCACCTTTCAACATGTATGGACCTGCTCTCTGACAAGAAAACTATGTATGCGATTTTCCTTACTGTAATCCACATACATACATGCTTTGCTCCATTGCAACTTGTGTATACGCGCATGTTCCCACTGAAACCTGCGTACATACGCGATTGTTCCCACCTGCAAACCTTGTATGTACGTGACTATGCCCACCTGCAACCAACGTATGTGACTATGCCTACCTGCAACCCAAATCCATACGTGATTGTTCCAACATGAAACCCACGTATGTATGAAAATATGTCTACTTGCAACTCACGTACATATATAGAAAAATCCTTGTACAGACACCTCCGTACAATTTGCTCCCTGTGACTTTTCTTCCTCTAGGCCAGATTTGCCACCATGCAAAATTTCCCTTTGTTGAAAACACCAAGCCACCTAGAACAAGTGCAGACTCACTTATTCTAGCTCCATCATGTCTCCACACACTCTACACAATATTAAATGTCACAATGACCTCTTTCCTTTATATACAAGTATTAGGGTTCACCATAGAATCCCCCTCCACAAGTCAACATCAAATTAGACTTTCTTGTGGGTGCGAAGCCCCAACACAAACCCACAAATCCCACAACCAAACCTATGAAGCTCGAGCTTCATTCCAATGGAGGTTTTCACCAAACGAAGAATGTAGTGTGGTGCCCACAACAATTCCCACATGCCCAACACCTAGGGTCATGTGAGAATACTTGCCCAATGCTACAAAACATCAACAATGTGTGGAGTTATATTAGTCCTTTACTTGATCCATAATCATTATATGCATTTATGTTATTGTCCTGGGAATGGCACAAATAATAGGGCTGAATTTATTTTTGAAAGGACTCTACTAGAAATTGCAGTAATAAAAAAAGTGAAGAAGCTATAGGCATGGGAGATTCCAAAGTTGTTATTGATTGGGCCAATTAGAATTCTACAGTGTCAAATGTAAGGCTCCAACCCCTTCTCCGGGATATCAAATTGACCATTAACTCCTTCGAATTGATTTCCTTCAACAACATCCTTCGTGAACTAAATGTCAAAGTGGATGCATTGTCAAAAGATGCCTTGTCTCTTCTAGTTGGCACCATGAGACTCTATTAATTCCTGGACGAGGAGGAGACCAACTCCATAGAATTCCAATTCTAACACCCTCTTCTTGCTAGAGATTTTCTTGAAATATCTACAAGTTTTTTGTAAAACATCAATGTATCAAGTATAACATTTTTATAGACAGTATAATTGTAAAGATTTGAACATATATTATAGGATGTAAATTTTTGAGAAGTAAATTTTTGAAGAGCATTGATAGGAATTTTAGAGAGTCATTCTGA
>ML798678.1:236931-260447 GCA_009831015.1 Picea engelmannii | reverse complement strand
GAACCTTAAGAAGGTAATAGATTACTTGCAATCCTTTAGAATTTTGTTTTTGTGCTCGAAAAGCATTAAGAGAAGCTTTCAAAGATCACCATAGGTTTGTTGAGTTAAAAGGATAGGACAGTTGGTAGTGTGACAAATATTTTGAAATTGAGATCTAAGAGAAAATGCTTTTGATTTTCAACCCTCTTAGTGTCACAAATGTGACACACTCTTTCATCCCATGGCGTTTTAGGAATTGACCAACGACCATTTTCACTATGGAGCTCATGAGAATTTGTTCTTATTTTAGCAATGCTTATTTTTTCTTTACAATTGTCAAAACAAAGAGATCGTTTTGATCTTCTAGATTAGGGTTGATTATCTCCTTATAATACCTCAATTTTTTTTTTCCTCTAACTCTTTATCCCACCACATTTCTCCTTAAATTTTGATTTAATAATATTTTTAATAGTATCCTTATTTTACAAAATGATATCTTTCGTTATTCCCCAATGGCTTAGCCAAGATTGGGCATCTTTATGTCATCCCCGCTTGAGTCGAATGTGGTTTTTGTCAGAGTTTGAAGCAATTTTAGGAAGCCTTTTGTCTTCCATGTTGTTTAACTTGTTCTTATACAATAGGTATCTAGGCATAGATGTGTTTTCAATGGGGAAAGACTTGCCTCAAAAGAGGAGGATATGATAGGGTGTATTTCCTTTAATTTTGAGATTATAGGTTATAAAATTCTTTTGGATCTGCTCTATCTTTCTCCATGACTCTTTAGAGATACTACATCCCCAAACTTCGCATCCATATAGAATAGCAAGAATAACAAGAATCTCAAAAATGATTTTTTTCTTATTTCATATTCAAAGATCAACTAATTTATAACTATTTTCAAGTCCATAATAAACTTTCCATCCTCCATTTATCATTTATATATTACGAAATTGAGAATTATATTAATTTTTTTTAAATATTGAGAATTATATTAACAAAGATGAATGAAATTGAAATTTATATTAATTTTTTAAAAATATTTAGTTTTCTTCTTCGACGTCATTTACATGCGCTGTGAACAAAAGGGAGATAAGATGACATATTTGTGGCATGTTTTGTTGTTTTATATCTTATAATAAGCTGGATATGGATCTCTTTGTACAAAAGAAAATCCAATTTTATTGTTTTATATTTTATAATAAGTTAGATCTCATTTTTAACCTTTTTGTCGTGATCGTGATATGGATCTATATGTACAAAAGAAAATCCAATTTGAAACAAATCTGAATCTATAATTTTTTTTAAATAATAATTAAAATTTTTAAATATTATAATTAAAAAAAAATACATCAATTTTATATTAAATTATATAATAAATATTTCTATATAATTTTATTGATTATTTTACATTGTATATAATTTCTTTTTATATAATATCAAACCTACTTTGGATTGAAAATAAAGAGAGGTTGAAACACAATATTAAAAGTCACCCTCGACTATTATTCGTGCAAAAGAATACACATATTGGATAATCACTAAGGGGAAGTTTCATCTAAGTAATATTTTAATTAGAATAATACAAGTATTTTAATTAGGATAATACAAGTATTTAGAATACACATAGTGGATAATCACTAAGGGAAAGATTTATTTAAATATTTAAATAATATTTTAATTAGGATAATAAAACTATTTAATGAGATTTGATTTATTAGGCATAGTGGATTAGTGATATTTGTTATAAAATTTGATTTCTGATTTGTTAGGGTTTTTGGGCTATCCTTAAAAGTGTTAATGAAGAAAGTTTGTATTCGTCTATGATGTTAATATTATAAAATGAGAAAATATAATATAATATAATATTATAAGTTAATGATTACTTGTAGGCATTAAGTGGGGTGGATTGGACCAAATATGTGCTTCTTGTGCAAAATTTAGGAAGAATTTATCTCTCACATATTCATTTCTTGTATTTATGCAAAAAAGGTAATGAAGATAGTGCAATCCGAGCTCAAGCCCACGTCCTAATGAAATAGGACCAGCCTAGAAGATTGCTTAAAGGACTGGCTTGCAGACAAAGTTGTTAAAAAGTACCAAGGTATGCCAAGTTTCTTGGTTTGTAGTATATGGTTGGCTCGTAATTCAAGTATTTTCCTCAATGTACCCATTCCTCCCGAGGTTACAACTAGTATAGTCCTGAGACTATTCAATGAATTTATGATGGTCCTAAAAGTCAAAGACCCAAGACTCCCATCTATGACGGAGGTGGAATTTGAAGTCCCATGGGGATTCTTCGACAGGGCATGCCAAGGCCACCCCCATGATCTAACAATAAAACCCTAGCTGTTATCATTGAACAATTTTACACTGAAAACTATTGAATGAAATTATATGCAACAAAAACACAAAATATAAGAGATGAATCATCAACACATATGAGACACAATACTTGTGTTCTGTAACCTTATCAAATTCAGAAATGCAAAGGGAAAAACCATCCCTCCCAACCAATACAATGTCACCAAATCTGAGGAAAACCTTGCCCTCTCAGCCAATACAAATATCACCAAAATCTGAGGACAACCTTGTCCTCCAATAACCATACAAATAAGAAAACCAAACCTCAACAAATCCATGGAAATATATTCTTCCCACAAATCTGATACAAACCACCTCTACGACCTGATGACGTCACCTATCATCATGTACGAACCTGCTCTTTTCCCAGAAAAATATGTACGCAATTTTCCTTACTGCAACCTGTGTACATACATGCTTTGCTCCACTGCAACCCACGTATACGCACCTATGCCCACTACAACCTGTGTACATATGGGATTGTTCCCACCTGCAACCAACATATGTACATGATTGTGCCCACCTGCAACCGACGTACATACGTGATTGTGCCCACATGCAACCCATGTATGTACGCGACTGTGCCCACCTACAATCCACATACATACGTGAATGTGCCCACCTGCAATCCACATATGTACGCGACTGTGCCTACTTGCAAATCACATACATATAAAAAAAAATATTTGTACGAACACCTCTTTACAATTCGCTCCCTACGAATTTTCTACCTCTGGGCCAGATTTACTACCATGCATAAATTCCCTTTGCAAAAAAACACCAATCCACCTAGCACAAGTGTAGACTCACTCATTCTAGTTCGGTCATGTCTCCACACACTCTACACAATATGAAATGTCACAATGACCTCTCTCCTTTGTATACAAGTCTTAGAGTTCAAAATAGAATCCCCTCCACAAGTCAACATCAAATCAAACTTTCTTGTGGGTGTGAAGCCCCAACACAAATCTGCAAAGCCCAACACCAAACCCATGAAGCCCCACCTTCATTCCAATGGCGATTTTCACCAAATGAAGAATGTAATGTGGTTCCCACGATGATTCCCACATTCCCAACACCTAGGGTCATGTGAGAATACCTACTCGATGCTACAAAACATCAACACTCCCTCTTAGCAAGGGAGGTATTCTCACCACACTCCACAATCACATGGAAGTAAATATGTCTCCCATATTGGATCCACTACCACAACTGCACTCCAATCCTCCTGATTGGATGCTCTCTCTGTCATCGAAGAAAATCTTGTTGTCTGGCATGATCCCTCCTTGGAGGACACCTTTCTCCTAGAAGCCTCCTACTCTTGAGCATCTCTCCTGACCATCTCAACCCATGGAAACCTCCTGATAGTCTTAGAATATTCCTCTCTCCCATATGGACCTGAAGGTTGGCTCCCACTAAGCAATTGAATCTCCCTCTAAGCCTCTTAACTCCCTCTGAGTCTACACAACCTCTGGAGCTACCTTCTTCCTGCCCACTATCCTTTGCATAGTCATGGGAGGTTTTTCCTCCCTATTGGATCATAAGAGATAACTGCCTCAGAGTCGACACTATTTGTGGGGCTACTTGCCTCATCACTAGTGGAGCTACCTTCTCCCTCTGAACCTGTGCTATTGGTGGGGCCACTTGCCTAACCATCGATGGAGCTTCCTACTCCTCATCTATCTCAATGATCATGTTGGTCCCAACATGCATAGGTTGGCTCCTCAACCTATATAAGTTTCCCTCCCTAACTCCAAGAATCACCTCTATTCTGAAGCTAGATTGTCTGGGCACAAACAACACTTGTCCATCTCAAAATAATATGTGATGAACTTTCCTCTCAATCTTCGATACCAAGAGGAAACTCCTCCTGAGTTCTGGCACCCACAACAAATTTGACACCCTAACACCTCTTTGGACTCCATTCATAACAATACTATATGATATCCTCGAACTACATGCTTGGATCCCATGCCAATATCCACACACAAGTCCGAGTCAGTCTCTATGAAAGTGTCAAATAACTCTCTAACACTTGTCATTTGAAAAGATGCTCCGCTATCCACCAACCAAGTCCACTTGTTGGAGACTATTCCTAAAAAGGAGGAGACCAACAAGATCTCCCTTTGGAACTTGTATGCGACCTCATCAACCTCTAATGTTGATGCGTGCTGCCTTCTTCCCCTTCCCCTCTAGTGTGGACACTATGAACCATAGTGTCCAAAGTCATGACACTCAAAACATATGATCTTGCTAATATCCTTCTTCTGTCTCATCTCTAGAGATGCTTCTCTCCCAGGAGAATCCCTTCTCCCTAGTGAACCTCTTCTTCCTGGAGAACCTCTTCTGCCTTTCCTAGTGCGATATGTAAGAGTCGGTTCTCATCACTTCTACTCTTCACCATACCATCCATATCCTCCATGGACACTAACCGAGTCTCCGTATGGATACAATCATTCCATATCCTGTCAAACCCTGGCAATGTCTTTCGTGCATATATCCCTTGCATAAAAGGTTCATGGAACTTGGGAATACCTCTCAACATGACATTCACCAACTCAACATCCAATAACACTTTTCTATCTTGGAACAGCATTGCATAGCCATACTCCTCAATTGTTGAGGATGAGAACACACTTCTGGCACCCATATCACATTTTCCACTCGCAACACATCCTTTGACTCCATTTGAAATACCATTGCTCAAGATCTGTGTACTACATTCCTAGTCCTCATACCAAGATCCTCGTACAAAACCGAGTGAGACATTGTGAATCTATTGAAAAAATATCGTTCCCCTGTCATGTGCTGATGGTTCCCACTATATACAAACCATGCAATCCTCCCAAGGCAAGCATCCTGCTTACCCAAGTCATGAACATTCAATGAACTCCTGACCAAGTCCATCATCCAAGTAAAAAAACTCTTTGTGTCTATGCACACACTGCAATTGAACTTGTGTCCTCTCTCTGAACAGTCCCGACCTGTGGATGGACACTCACTCTAGTCCACTCTAGACCTTTGCAACCCATCTCTACAAGTGTGTTATAGAAAATTTTGCCTCACCCCATGCAACTTGCTTGGATGGCCTTTCCATGTCCCTATGCAGACTTGAAGTCCCCCTTTTTACCTTCCAGAGCCAAAAAAGAACATTTCCCACATTTACGCACGCTACCAGTTAGAAAACAAGCGTATACGCAAGTTTCTCCACTACAACCCACGTACATTGGGTTTGGTGCTAAAAATTAAAAATTATGCCAGGTTTCCATGTCACGTTATGAGATGCATGATCCTTGACCTTCCATATACTAGAAACGCTCCGACTCGACCCTTCAGTTCCATTTGAAGGCTATAAATTGAGCCATATCCAAGCCTTGGAAAAGGGAGAGAATTCAACTTTTGAGAGCAAAGATACTCTGGAGAAATTTCACTTCACATTGAGTCTACATCCCTTTATCCTTGAAAGTCATAACTCATTGTTCAGCCCCCAATCTCTTCCTTCTTTGTGATGGAGAACCTCATTATCTCCTTTATTTGAGCTTTCCTTTGGTGGAGGATTGAAGTGGTGGATGCCCAGCTGGAGGGACTTAGTTTCTCGGTTCTGATATGTGTCGTTATAGAAGTTTGTCACATATATACTTTTGTTGATTATTTTAATAGAAATACTCTTTTCTCGTCCAATTGATATCTTGCAAATATTTGAATTATTATTCCATGAGCTTATTTGTCATGTATGTTAATGGATTATGCTAATTTATATGATAACATTATATATTATCACCATATGCTTGTGTATCTTTGTTGTTGAGGACAAGTTGCAAATATAAAGCTTTGAGTGGTGCGCTCAACGATGGTCTTCATCAAACATCTGGATGAGGTAGGCTCTTGACCTTTTCTTGTTAGCATTTCATTTACATAGCATACTTGAGATTAGATTTGATTTCTTCTTGTCATTCCATCTATTGTGGTTTACCCCATTCCATAGAGAGATTTTCCTCATAACAAAGTGTCCTCATCCTCCTGGGTCAAATTCCCCATACACTGTTGTACCTCAACAATGTGTATCTCTTCATCCCAATGAGGACTATATCTCATCAACCTGACATATAGAAGAAGTCATATTGTCCATGCCAAAGCACCTAAGATGCACCCATCACAACTCACAATGACAAGCCACTGGAAGTCCATCCCCAGAGTTGGAAACCCGCCACACAACATACAGTTGTGATCCGAGCTCTCCACCAATCCATAATAACTCCCAACCTACCACACCACCGAGCTGCAATTGGCCACAACTCCTCATCTGGACAGTCTAATCCATGTCTCAAACTAGAGACCATCTAACCTTCTTCCACCTACAACAACATTGTAGCTTCTTCTCAGAGCTAACTCCTCAACACTACTACAAATTCCTCTCAGAGCTATCACCTGTGACCTGCCCGTAACAAGAGAAAGAAATATGCAACCAATTGTAGCAACTATGTGTCTCAAATATGATCCCCTTCTCTTCAAATCCCAAGCTCTAACAACACGTCAAGTTTCACATGCAAATCTATGTGACTAATTTTCAGATCTAAAAATTGTTTCCTAGTGATCTAATAGTAAAACCCTAGTTGTTATCGATGAACAATTTTACACTGAAAATTATTGATTGAAATTATATGCAGCGGAAATAAAAAAGATCAGAGATGAATCATCAACACATATGAGACACAATATTTATTTTATATAACCTTATCAAATTCACAAATCTTGAGGGAAAAACCAACCCTCCCAACTAGTACAATATCTCCAAATCCGAGGATGATCTCGTCCTCTTATCTAATACAAATATCACCAAAATATGAGGACAACCTTGTCCTCCAATAACCATACAAATCAGAAAACCAAACCTCAACAAATCCCTAGAAATATCTTCTACCCACAAATCTATTGTAGACCACACGTATGACCTGATGACGTCACCTTTCAACATGTATGGACCTACTCTCTGACAAGAAAACTATGTATGCGATTTTCCTTACCGTAATCCACATACATACACACTTTGCTCCATTGCAACTTGTGTATACGTGCATGTTCCCACTGAAACCTGCGTACATACGTGATTGTTCCCACCTGCAAACCTCGTATGTACGTGACTATGCCCACCTGCAACCAACGTACATACACGATTGTGCCCACCCACAACTCATGTATGTATGCGACTATGCCTACCTACAACCCACATACATACACGATTGTTCCAACATGAAACCCACGTATGTATGAAACTATGTCTACTTGCAACTCATGTACATATATAGAAAAATCCTTGTACAGACACCTCCATACAATTCGCTCCCTGTGACTTTTCTTCCTCTAGGCTAGATTTGCCACCATGCAAAATTTCCCTTTGTTGAAAACACCAAGCCACCTAACACAAGTGCAGACTCACTTATTCTGGCTCCATCATGTCTCCACACACTCTACACAATATTAAATGTCACAATGACCTCTTTCCTTTATATACAAGTATTAGGGTTCACCATAGAATCCCCCTCCACAAGTCAACATCAAATTAGACTTTCTTGTGGGTGTGAAGCTCCAACATAAACCCACAAATCCCACAACCAAACCTATGAAGCTTGAGATTCATTCCAATGGAGGTTTTCACCAAAAGAAGAATGTAGAGTGGTGCCCACAACAATTACCACATGCCCAAGACCTAGGGTCATGTGAGAATACCTGCCCAATGCTACAAAACATCAACAATGTGTGGAGTTAGATTAGTCCTTTACTTGATCCATAATCATTATATGCATTTATGTTATTGTCCTGGTAATGGCACAAATAATAGGGCTGAATTTATTTATGAAAGGACTCTACTAGAAATTGCAGTAATGAAAAAAGTGAAGAAGCTATAGGCATGGGAGATTCCAAAGTTGTTATTGATTGGGCCAATTAGAATTCTACAGTTTCAAATGTAAGGCTCCAACCCCTTCTTCGGGATATCGAATTGACCATCAACTCCTTCGAATCGATTTCCTTCAACAACATCCTTCGTGAACTAAATGTCAAAGTGGATGCATTGTCAAAAGATGCCTTGTCTCTTCCAGTTGGCACCATGAGACTCTATTAATTCCTGGACGAGGAGGAGACCAACTCCATAGAATTCCAATTCTAACATCCTCTTCTTGCTAGAGATTTTCTTGAAATATCTACAAGTTTTTGTAAAACATCAATGTATCAAGTATAACATTTTTATAGACAGTATAATTGTAAAGATTTGAACATATATTATAGGATGTAAATTTTTGAGAAGTAAATTTTTGAAGAGCATTGATAGGAATTTTAGAGAGTCATTCTGAAATGAAAAATTTTCAGCAGTGAAAGATTTTTGGTAGGTGGTTTGGAGTATATACATTTGGATGTATATTCAGGAAGATATAGCCAGGAACTTACAGAAGTGGTCTCCTATTTGAGACAGGGATATGCATATTTCTATATGGATTATAAAGATTTTTTTCAATGGATTTTTTTTTAATGATTACTATATTAAAAAACATTATATATATATATATATATATATTATAATTTGATGAATTAAATTTATTTAAATTTTGAAAAATGTTTTTTTATATTAATTAGATAATATTAATAATTAAAATGGGGGGCTCTGCGGCTAGGGTTTCCTTGGCTGCAACCCCTTTAGCTTTGTGGACGGCTCCTTCTGTAGATATTTTCCCTAGTTTGTGCTCTGCTCCCTAGGATTCATGGTTCGTGTGCCCCAGCCTTCAACAGTTATGGTGCACTGTAGGCTTCGTGTGCGTCTCCCCGTCGACGTCCCTGAATGTGGCTCCGTCTCTGTGATGCGCGGGTTATTCTTCATCTGGTACCCCAACCTTGACGATTTGGGTTTATTTTGGTGTGTTTCCTGCTTGCGCAGCTCTTGGATTGGTTATGTGGTGTTGTCCGGTTTGCTCGGGATTTTGTGATTCGACCGGGGCTTTCTATGGCTCCCACTCTCGGTGTGTTGGTGGCTAGGTTATGGGTCTCTGGTTTTGGGATCTGGAACTTGATGTTGTGGTTTCTGGGTTTTTTTGCTTCTTTGGGGGTTTGGGACAGATCTTTGAGGTCCATCCTTTGGGCGTGCAATGTGGAACTGTAGATCTACACTTTGAGGTCCTTCTGGGCGTGCAGTTTTGTCTTTTGCTTTAGATGTAGGATCTTACCAGTCCATATTATTGTAAATATTTTTGGTGGCTTAGTTATTTTTCTGGGCTCTTTCAGGTTTCATATTTTCTTATTTACCCATGGATTGGGGGAGTGCATTATGCACCTGTGAATGTAATTTTGTCTCCTTTTGGATGAATAAAATTATGATTTTTTTTCAAGGAAAAAAATTTAAATAAATATATTAAAAAAATAAAAATAAATAAAAATAAAGGAATTTATTTATTATTAAGTCATGCTAGTAATTGCATGGTCTCCCACAAAACCCACTAAGAGCGCATGATCCTTGGGCGGGTTCAACAATAGAAATTGTGAAGAGCACAATGAAGAAACGATCTATTGGGAGAAAAAAGACATTTGGGTGTGAGCAGGAGCACCTTGGGCACACGATGGTGATGTGTGGCACCAAGGGGGAAAACACCTTAATTTCCCTAGAATGATTGACAGAGGCTTGGGTTGGATATAGGTAAGGTCATGGCAACTTGGGAGCATGCCCAAGGAGTGAACTTGTCGATGCACTAGAGAGATTGGATGACCCCATTGAAATGGGTGCACTAGAGAGATTGGACTACCCCATTGGCATGCCCATGAGAATTCATAATGATTGACATGAGAGAGAACACAAGGCAAGCGCGTGCACCCAAGGATGGGTTGTGCTGGTCCAAGATATGAAAGGTTGATGGGCGCACTGGGTCCACAGAAGGGGTGTGGCAAGTCAATTGAGTGTGGGTTCATGAAGGGGTGAAACACCCCCAAGAGACCCGATGTTTCACAAAAGTGACCCTTGGATTCCATATAAAATCAAGGGTGCACAACTAAAGGAAGGAGAGAGAATTTTTTGACAAGTATTTGGAGAGAAAAATTCTAAGGCAAGTATAAGGCAATGAACCGAGGCATAGTTTCCAAGATAGAAGACAAGTAGCCAAGAGTTGGACGTTTTGGGAATTTTGGGGGAAGTCTGAAAATGCATGTATGTTGGAGGAATGTGTGAGGCATAATCGAAATCTATGTTATCTTAGTGAAAGTTTGTGGAAATGAAGGGAAAACAAGTTTGAAATTGTGGGCATGTACGAGGTGCACCACAAGTGGTTGCAGAGACAATTACGATAGAGAGTCCTGGTGTGAAAGATCTATTTTTGAGTTTCTTGGTGAGGTGAGGGGAGTTGTGTGACTTTGTCGAATTTGTAAACCAAGCTGGTAATGCTCATATTGTAATTGTTTCGTAATAACAAGGACTTGGTCGAGTGTTAGGCATGGTTTGTTTCACATGCACTATTTATGTGTTTTTCCTCGTTTGTTTCACAGTTGTTCTCTTGGATTCTGATGTTCATGGATGAGTGCTTAAATAATACTAAGTGTTAAATTGTGTTAACAATTGTCTAAGTAAGCAAGAGTTGCATTAGAGTAGGAGTGTGACTCTTTGGTAGCATAGAATGGAGTATGGGTATGCTCTAGGTGAAGAGGCATAGTCCAAACAAAGTATTCTTGGTGTACCAAGAAACCAAGTAAGAACCGTCATGGTGTTGCATGCCCTTAGGAGGTGAATGATCACAAGATATAATGAGGCATCAAGTGGGGTTGTGAGAGATGGTATAAGAGCTTGTTTTGTGAGATAGTTTGGTGAGCTCTTCACCACATTGTTACCTTTGTGATAGGTGGTATCAAAGCATATTTGTCTCTTCTCCAATATTGTAGCTGGAATAGTGGTGGGGGAGGGGCACACTTGTTTGGAAAGGAAATCTGAGTGTAGGTTTGTTGAGGGTTTGACAAACCGAACCATCCTAGAGGAAACTTGAGTGCATATTGGTGGTTTTTGATGAAATTAAAGGGTTGAGTTATAGAGGAAGACATGATTTGTGTCCAGACCTAAGTGCACCCATTGAGTAGGCCAAGTGTAGAGTTTCATGGGTGAACTTAACACTTGGGAAAGGAAGACGAATGCAAGACAACTAGAGAACTTGTCGCAGACCTAGACAAGGAGGAAATTGGGTGAAATCCTTGGTGAATGGTTCAACAAGGTGGGTTATTTCGTCACAAGTAGTTTGAGCACAAGCCTACACACATATAGAGACCAAGGGAGAAGTTTGTGAGGGTGAACTGAGCACTTGGATGTGTAGAAAAATGCAGGACTCACTGCAGACTTGAGATAGTGTGGAGGAGTTGCACAAAACTCTTGATAAGACCAAGTGATGAGGGTTAAGCAACATAATAGACTGTGTAAGTGACGAAGCTTGGAAGGTCAAGAAAGACAATGTAACTCAACGATTCTAGAAAATCCAAGAGCCTTTGGAGAGGATGGATGAATTCGATGCATAGATAGAGTCTGGGATCAACAAGATAAATAAATTGACAAGGAATATCATGAATTTTTTTTTGGATGCATTGGGAGCACTCAAGGAGGAGAGCATCCAACATGAAGGCATCACAACAATGAATGATCAACCTAAACCTCTCATTAGGAAAGGTAGGTTGATTGAATGTTACCTCTATTCGCAAAACCATTTTATGAGGAACTATCCAATGCAAGAAAAGTTGGCACTGTTGGATGAGGAGGAGGTTCAACTCACACGGACAACGGAGGAGTCAGAACCCTTGGAAGAGATGGTTCAAGTGCATAAACCAACGAAAGAAATGAACGAAGTCATAGAGATGTTGGTGGAATGCATGTAGGAGTTCAAGACAATAGGTCAAGGACAATTTTCATAAAGTGAAGCAGTTGAAGGAATCTTCTTTGTGGACACAATAGTAAGTGGGTTGAATATGGCAACCTTGGTTGACATTGGGGTAGCACATATTTTTGTGAGTGAATGAGCCATAAAGTATCTTCATCACAAACTTGAGAACTGCACTGGAACGTGTAAAGTGTTGAAATCATAAATGATGTCGGTGAAAAGGTTTGTTCATTCAATTCCATTGAGAGTGGAGGAGTGGTTTGGAAACATGGATCTATTGGTAGCTCCATTGAAAGATCATGCGATGATCTTGGGCTTGGAATTCCTCAAAATTTCCAAAGTAGCTCCACTAATTCATGAAAGTCACTTAGTATTCTTGGACCAAGCTAGAACACCGAGCACACCCTTGACAATGAAGAGGAAGATCAGGAGGACACCAATGATTTTTGTGATCAAGTTGATAGAAGGAGTCAGTGGGAGCATTGAAAATCCTTGCAATGTGGCACAACAAGAAGAAGTCATCCACACTGCAACATCTCTGAGTAGTATGGGGAAATAAAAATGACAACGGACGATGACAAAGACTTTGATAAAGAGAGCCATGGGAAAGGTTGGTCGATTAAGGAACCTACAAAAATATGAACATGAGTGCAAGATAAGGTTGGACTCTTCACTTTCCTTGGAGTAGCAGGAACATCACTAAGTGAATAGTCATCAACAACAGGTTGTGGACATTGTGGAGGATTGGGTAGCATACTTACCCACTGTAGAGGCTCCAAGAGTTAAGTCAAGACAACACATGGAGGAACTTACTCAACCAAACTTGGAGACACATGTGGAAGAGGTAGGAGTTGAATACCGACACCCAACAATGATCATGAACTTTTGTAGGAAGGCCATGGGGATATATGACTTCCAAATTATTGCAGAACGACTTGAGGTGTTGGGATGCACATAAAGGAAGTTTTTTTGTTCATGCGATACTTGTTCAAAGAGCACAAATCAGATACAATGTATGCCATTAGCCTTGGTGGTGGCTATTAGGTACACTCTTCCTTCTAAATGAAGAAGACAAAGACATGCTTCTAGGAGAAAGAAAAATGAATGGTGATACCTAGTGGAGTTGTCGTCGAAATAATCAAGTAGGTAAGTTGCGAAATGAAGGATGCATTGTGGGGGAAACTTGAAAAAATGGTGCAAGGGGAAATACCTTGTCCAAAACCAAAGGGTTCAACTAAGTGAAATGAACAAGTTGAGACTACAGTGGGTGATTTAACAAAGGAAAAGAAGAGTTGGATAGGATGACGATGAGACAGACAAAATATATATTGTTGGATGTGGAGACATGCATTCTCCAGTGATGAACGTGATAGCTTGACTGATAACCCAATCAGTTCGAAACTTGAGAAGATCCAATGTACAAGAAGCAAAAATGACAGAGTCGAAGTATCGAAGCCATCATGGGTTGAGAGAATCCAACACTTGGGCACACTTTGCATAACTTCTCAAGGAGAGTTTTCCTTGATGATAGAAGTTGAGGAGACAATAGTCATTGGGTGGTGACAAGATATAAATATGGGGAAGAGATGCCATGGAAATCGACAGATGTTGTCAGGGACAACAACAAATTGGAGTGGGGGAGGATGTAAGGTATCCTATGACAGCCACTGAGTGAGTGCACTACTTGGGTGGATTTGACGATGAAACAAACGAAGATCACAAGGAAGAAGCAATCATTTGGGTGAACGAATAAATTTGGGTGTGAGAAGGAGCACCTTTGAAACACGATGGTGACGTGTGACACCAGGGGGGAACACACCTTACTTTCCTTAGAACGATTGACAAAGACTTGGGTTGTGTTTGGGAAAGGGAGGGGAAACTTAGGAGCATGTCGAAGGAGTGGACCCATATTCCCTCGAAGACATGGGTGCAATGGAGAGGTTGGACGACCCCATCAACACACCCATGAGGAGTGACAACAATCAACTTGAGAGAGTGCACAAGGTAAGGGACCCACACCCAAGGATGGGGCATGCCGGTCCAAGAGACGAATGGTTGATGGGTGCATTGGGTCCATGAAAGGGGCGCAATGAGTCGGTTGAATGTGGCTTCGTGAAGGGGTGAGACACCCCCAAGAGACATGAATATTCGCACAAGTGACCCTTAGAGTCCATATAAAAGTAGGGCCAACAACCAAAGGAAGGAGAGATAATTTTTTGGAAATGGAGAGAACAAGTTTGAGACAATTATGAGGCAATGAACTAAGGCATAGTTGCCAAGATGAAAGACAATTAACCAAGAGTTGGATGTTTTGGGAGGTTTTGGGGAAGTCTAGAAGCACAGGCCTTTTGGAGGCATGTGTGAGGCAAAACCAAAATGCGTGTTAGGTTGGTGAAATTATGTGGGAATGAAGGGACAATAAGTTTGCGATTGTGGGAATGTCTGAGGTGGACCACAGGTGGTTGCAGAGATAGTTGCAATAGAGATTTTTGGTGTGACGAATCTATTCTTGAGGGTCTTGGTGAGGTAAGGTGAGTCATGTGACTCTGTCGAATTTGTAAATTGAGCTGGTAGTGCTCATATTGTAATTTTTTTGCAATAACAATGACTTAGTCAAGTGTTAGGAACAGTTTGTGCCTCCCAAACTATTTCTATGTTTGACCTCATTTGTTCTATATTTTTTCTCTTGGATTCTCATGTTCATGTATGCATGTTTAAATAAGACTAATTGTTAAATTGTTTGAACATTTGTCTAGGTAAATAAGAGTTTCACTAGAGTAGGAGTGTGACTCGTCGGTATCCTAGAACATAGTATGGGTATGCTCTAGGTGAATAGGTGTAGTCCAGACGAAGTATTCTTGGTGTGCCAAGAAACCAAGTAAGAACCGTCATAGTGTCACACACCCTTAGGAGGTGAACGATCGCAAGATATGATCAGGCATACTGTGGGTTCGCGACAATAATTAAAATAAATACATCAAAATATAAAAGGGAAACAAATAAAATATAAGGGTCATCATAATCCAATTTACCATTTAACTCTTTAGTTAATGTATGATGTGGCCTCCAACGTTCCCTCAACTTGACCTTTTCAATGGAAAGGAATTTTCTTGTAACATTAGACATGTCAAGGTTAATTACATATGGATAGAGTTTATAAGATTTTGATTGATTGACTATCATCGACTAGAAAAATCTTACCATTTCTTTACGTCAATTTAACCATCACATCATCAATTAATGATGTCGTTGAGGAAATTCTTTTCATAAATTATACAAAGTCATCAGTTAATACAAATTTCCACCTGCATCTGAGACTGACATAAGGTCCTCTTTGTGAAACAGGGTATTGGATAATTCCTAAAATGTCGTGATTCAAAATAATTTGATATATTTATGACACTAAGAGGGTTGAAGATGAAAAATATTTTCTCTTAGAATGTCTTTCGTACACCCACATTACATCAGAATTTCAAAATATATGTTACAATACCAACCTTCCTAACCTTATAACTCATCAAAAGAAAGTATTATCATCATAATCAATGTTCAAGTTAGTGAACTATATATATATATATATATATATATATATATATATATATATATATATATATATATATATATATATATATATATATGACAAAGCATATTGTAAGCTTCCCAAGTTTCTAGTTTAAAGGCTTTTGTCACAATTTTTATTAATTAAAGTAATTAATTATTTAGTGTATAAAAATTATAACATGGGATACTTTCTTTGATATATGGTTTCATAATGAATTGTGAGATGAGTTTTAGGTCTTGTCAAGGTGGTTGTGGGTGTTTTTCTTAAAACATGATAGTAATGAACAATGAGAAAAAATAATTTGAGGAATAAGATATAGAAAAAAAATCCAACAATAAAAAATACACAAAAAGGAAAAAATAAAAAATAAAATAAAAAAGATAATATTACATAGACATATGTTATAAAAGATTAATCTTTGGAATAATATTTAAAAATACTTATGATTGGATAAGAGTTCCACCTATTCGGATATAAGGAAATAGGTTAACAACCAAAGACATAGAGGTATTTGGGAAGTGGAAGTATGCACCTGTATGGATCACCAATGTGTCATTTGAGGTGGTGTGGTTTTCCTTGAATAATGGTGATTAGTCAGCTCACGTTCATAGATAGTAGTTAGTGATGAATGTCCTCATTATCAATTGACAACTGAGTTATGCTATATTTTTCCACCTTCATAAAGAAAAGACTAGGTTTTGCTAGGTTTTGTCAGCTTGCAACTGAGTTATGCTAAGCCTTTCCACTTGATTTATCTAATTACCCTCGTGCATTTTGGAGCGGGTGAGCCCCCTGGGTGATGCCATCCTAGGTCTCCTTCAAAATGCTCCATTTCCATTGATCAAGGAAGATACTCTATCTAGGTGGATTCTAAGTCCCAGTGTCAAAGGGATTCAATCATTGTATTTAAAGTATATTTAACAGAAAGATAGCATCTAAACACAAAAAATTATACGTAATGTACATCCTCCTTAAAAAGCAATTGGACTACTATACAATGGAAACATCAAACCATCTAACCTAGAAAACCTTTGTCAAAATCGATGAGTAGAATGAGTCAAGCGGTCAAATAATTGAAAACAAACACTGCTACTGGATCGAAGGCCTTCTTGACATCCTTGACAAAGTCAAGGTTATTAAATTGAACCTAGTTCACATTGAGAATCAAATTAACCACCATGTACTAGTTAGAGAAGATGTATTTGTTACTGACAATGGCTTGCACCCAAATGGTTTTCATGAACCCAAACCACTTTCTATTGATCATGTTTCTAGATCTCCAAGGAGGAGAGTGAGCCATGCCCATTGTGAAAACAAGAAATCTGCTAATCAAATCTCACGCTAAACTACTTGTTTAACTTAGTTCTATGAATTTCCACTCCCCATTAACCAATTTTGTTGATCTTGAATGATTCGAGTCTTGTTATTGTATGATAAAACATGGCCCATTGTCGATTTATGACATGCATTATGACTTCCTTACAAAAGTAACAAGTAAACACCATAATGAGATTTCATGAAAATAATAAAAAGATGACCAAGGTCACAAAAAGAGGAAGTGGAGAAGATGCACACATGATGAAACACAAGTGGACATCTTTGTTCTTCTACTATGTTAGAAGCAATAGGCACCCAACTATTGCACATTCATTACAATATGAATATATATGTTAAAATATTCTTTGATATATATATACATATTTTCATTAAAGTTTAATGATAAATATTTATAAAAAAGTATGGTTTATATTACATAAACCATATATATTAATATATACCTAAATATATTAAATTATTTTAATATATATATTATAAATAAACTATTTATTAGAATAAAAAAACAATATATATATTAATATATGCTTAAATATCTTAAAAAATTATGTATACTTATGCCCAAATATCCAAATGGTGCTAAGTGCATATTGTCATGTGACCTCCTTGCATAAGGAATAGTGCCTTATCACAAGCCACCATACTTAGTGCATAGGGAGTGACACCTTATCACATGCCTCCATACCTCTTTTCATACTTAGTGCATAGGGAGTGACACCTTATCACATGCCTCCATACCTCTTTCTTATGCATACTCTTGTTTTTCCAATGGAAAAAATTCTCCATCCAACTTTCACTTGTAGTGGTCTCTCGACCAACTATGATGGAAAGTTCAAGATAAAAACCATCGAAATTACAAAGCAATAAAATCTGATGGGAGTGAGCAGTCCCGACAATCAAAACTTTTGTAACTAATAAAGATAGTGAAATCTGTTATGACCCTAAGATTTTACGGAAAACAGATCAAAGAAGATCAGAACAAAGAGAGGTGTTAATCTTACAAGAGAGGTAAAAAATGAGAAATCCCCTCATGACCATCTATCCTAAGGTTAAATGTGATGAAACCCAATTTTGTCTGAAGATATGCCTTAGAGAGTTGGTCCACTAATTTATTATGCTGGCGATAGATGTGTGTGAAGCTGATTTTTTTAAAGGCCAGTTGGAGATTCCTAATTCTGTCCTTCCAAGAAGAGAGATTGCTGGGAGGTTGCCCTTCTTTTTTAGCCAATCAATGATGATTCTGGAATCCCCAAGGATTTGAAGGTTTTCTAAATGAATTATGGAAGCGAAGTAAAGTGTGACCGAGGAGCCCAATAATTTTGTCCTAGTATTGGTGCTCGGTCCGTAGTTGAACGTCCATTTGTACATGAAGTTATTTGTGATTCTAATAAGACCTCCAGCACCACTCTGCTCACCATTAGATTGCGTTGCTCCATCAAACCACCCTGTGGGAATGTCCTGTAAGTCTCACCATTAGATTGCGTTGCTCCATCAAACCACCCTGTGGGAATGTCCTGTAAGTCTAGAAACTGTTTCTTGTGTTGCAATCTGGTCTTCGGAGAGTGTAACTTATTCCAGGATTTAAAAATGCCAAGAGTTTTGTACACTGCAGTGTTAGTCAAGGGATTTCCATTTTAAAAAATTATAGAGTTCTTGATTAGCCAGATCGCCCAGCAAACCAGAGGAGGGAGATGCTTATGGTTATGCTCTTTAGTAGTCCAGTGATCAAAGAAACTCGTGAGGTTGGGCCCTTCCCAAGTGGATGAGAGGTTGAGGATCAATTTAATTCTGTCCCAAACAATCCTGGTAAAGGAGCATCTAATGAAGAGGTGGTCTGCAGATTCAACATCCGAGTGGCATAAATGGAAGATATTTGGACCAATCCATCCTTTCTTATGGAGAATATCACATGTGTTCAATTTATACACAGTTAAAAGCTAGGTGAAGAGTTTGATTTTGAGCAGGAGCTGCCATGATCACAGTTGCTTTCTCCAACCTCTAAGATTTGTATGCTAGTGTGTATTTGCAATGTCAGAACAAATATTCTAGACTGTTAAATAACTAGAGTGGTTTCCCCCCGACCACTGAACAAAATCTGCTGAGTTATTTAGATGAATACCCGACAGGGTCAGATCTGCACAGTAATTATCCCAGATATTTACTAGATTTGCGCTAAGTCCGAGGGCATTGCTCGAGATCCATCTATCAGGAGCGTAGGATGAGATGGAACGGATCCTAGCTTGATAGAGGAACCAAACATTGCTAGTGTGAATTTGAGATACCAGATCTGGGGGAATAATAAAGCGATCGCTCAGACCGAGAATGAAATCGCGCCCAATCTCAATAGAAGAACCCGATCCAGGGAGCCAACAGACCCATCGGGTGATTAAATGCTCATCTTTAATTAAATTTATCCAGAAAAAGAAAGTAGCTCTGGTCGCCCTTGTGTGATTAGATTCAGAAATCAACCAGTTGTAAACAGAGAGATGTCTGATATATTTATCAAAGATTATGGAGTGGCAGATGCCAGATGATGTTAGAACACGCCAGAGAGTGAAGGCCGCAAGATCCTGACTGAAGTGATGTAGATTTATGAGCCCCCAACCACCTTTGAATTTGGGCTTAGATATAATTTTCCAATTACAAAGATGTTGGCGGGAAGAAACAGAACATCCTCACCAGAGGAAGTTATAAATAATTCTGCGAAGTTTGGTGAGGACGGTGGCAGGAATGGCTGCAAGAGACATCCAGTACATGGGTTGCCCTTCCAGGACCGCTTTAATGAGAGTGAAGCGCCCTCCGAGAGAGAGCCAACGAGTACACCAATGGATCGTCTTTTTGTATGATGATGATTAATGTCCACTGAGACCGAATTGGTTTATCAGACCTTAAAAGGGTAAGGGATTACTTGCAATTTTTTAGGATTTTGTTTCTGTGCTCGAAAAACATTAAGATAAGCTTTCCAAGATTACCATAGTTTTGTTGAGTTAAAAGGCTAGGAAGATTGGCACTGTGACAAAAATTATGAAATTGAGATCTGATTTGGGTATAGGCTGGGCAATCTAAGAGAAAATGATTTTCATCTTCTACCCTCTTAGTGTCACAAAGGTGACACACTCTTTCATCCCATGGCATTTTAGGAATTGACCAACACCTAGTTTCACTATGGAGCTCATGATAATTTGTTCTTATCTTAGAAATTCTTATTTTTTTCTTTACACTTGTCAAAACATAGAGATAAATTTGATCTTCTAGATTAGGGTTGATTACCTCCTTATAATACCTTAATTTTATTTTTTCCTCTAACTCTTTATCACACCACATTTTCTCCTTAAATTTTGATTTAATAATATTTTTAATAGTATCCTTGTTCTGCAAAATAGTCTCTTCCTTGATTCTCAATGTCTTAGCCAAGACTAGTCATCTTTATGCTATCCCTGATTGAGTCGAAGGTAACTAGTTACAGATGGAGTTTGAAGCAATTTTAGGAAGCCTCTTGTATTCCATGTTGTTTGACTTGTTCTTATACATCAATTATCTAGTCATAGCCGTGCTCTCAATGAGGGAAAGGCTCACCTCTAAGAGGAGGATAGGATAGGATAGGGCGTATTTTCTTTAATTGTGAGATTATATGTTATAAAATTCTTTTGGATTTGCTTTATCTTTCTCCAAGATTCACGAGAGATATTACATCCCCAACTTTGCATCCATAAATAATAACAGGTGTAACCAGAGTCTCAAAGATGAGTTTCTTCTTATCCCATATCTAAAGTTCGACTGATTTACAATTGTTTTCGAGCCCATAATAAGCTTTCCATATTATCCTTTTCTCAATGTTATAATTCTAGTCGAGCTTGTGGTCAATATCGATTCCAAGATATTTGTATGAAGTCACTTGCTCCAAGTTGTTGTTTTCATATACAAAGGTATCATAAGTGATCTTATTGGAATTAATGATCATGACTTTAGTCTTGTTAGTTTTAACGATCATACACATATTGGAGAAGAAATCCTTGAGGATTCTTAGTTGCTTTCCAATATCGTGGGGACTCCTCGGCATAAGAATGATATAATCAACATAAAGAAGAAGATTAATGACTATACTAGTGAGAGTACAGCTGGCACAACTTGCTTCCTCCAAACAATCTTCTAGCTTGTCAATTTAAATGCCAAAAAGGGCAGGGGACAAGGGACAACCTTGCTTGACTCCAATATTGTATTTTATTTCTTTCGACCATCCCTCAATGTTCTTAAACTTGGAAATAACATTCTTGTACAAACTTATTGCAGTATACCTCAACTTGAAAGGCACTTTTATCTCTTCCAACCTATCCCAAAGGTTTTTCCTGGGAATCGTGTCAAAATATTTTTTAAAGTCAACAAAATAAAAATAAAAATTGGTATTTGTATTGATGAAATCCTCTTTAATGGTCCTAAAGGTAACAAGATGGTCAACAATTGAATGATATCTTTTACATTTGGCATGGAATTTAGTTGTTTTATCATGAATTTCTAGCCATAGGCTAATCTTATTTTCCAAAATAATTCTATATATCTTGGCTAAAATCAAGCTAATCATAATGGTCCTATAATTAGAGGGAATGTTTCTATTCCCATTTTTAAAAGTAGGAACAATGAGGCTTTGCATCCAGGGTTTAGGGAAGCCCTACTTAACTGCTAAATTGAAGATCTTGTGTATGTGAGGGATGAAGATAGGCCCTCCGATTTTAAAAATTTCAGCTTGGTATCCTTCATTGTCTTTAGCTTTCGCATTTGCAAGCCACTTAACCCCGATCTCTATGTCATCCAAAGAAAAAACTCCATCCTCTGTAGGAACAATAAGAATGATGTCCATGGCATTAGGTAACTCACAAAGACTTTTAAGGTAGGAATTCTAGTACCTTAAGGGGATCATATTATTTTCTTTAGTATTGCATATTAGAATTTGTCTCCATAACTTCTTAGGATCAAGCTTCAATAGTTGTGAAATCCGCTCTTTCCTTTTATTGATATAGTGCATTTTTTCCCATTTAATTAGGGATTTGTATTATTGATCTTATAGAGTTTTAATAACTCATTAGATGCATCCCTAATGGATTTCCTAGCAATTTTACAATATATATCATACCTAGGGTTGGTTGCTCTATTATTCTTTTTACAACACACCTCGAAAGGGAGATTGTTAATAGAAGTGGAAAGGGTAGTTGTAAAATTATGATATAGGTCTTCAATGTTGTCCTTATAATTTAGGATAGGTAATTCCCTATTTAAATCCTTTAAGAAAAGATCAACTTTACTTTTTTCAAAGAGTATATGCCTTTGATTATTAGAATTTTCTTCAATGGCATTCCTGTGCATGGAAAAGTTTAAAGTTAGGGTTAAAGGTCTATGATTAGAGTCAGGTTCATGGTCATAATTTAAAAGGTCCAAAGTTACTATTTGGTAGGAAATGGGGATATTAGATATCACATAATCCACGACACTACTACCCAATCCATGAATACAATTCATCTGGTTAGATTTAGGTCACTTTATTACTTGATTGCAAATTATTAGGTCTTGAGAGATGCAGATCTTGAATAGCTCAATACTAAACAAATTTACAGTAAGGTAGTCAAATCTTCTTTTGTAGTTATTAGCTAAAACAAGGTCCTCATCTAGCCATAAAGGATTATGGTTGGAATAATTGCTTAAAAGAATAGCATGGTTAGTTGTAGTCCTAACATTAAAGTCTCCTAGCAGGAGGATATTACCTTCATTTATCAAAGTATAAATATCTTGTTCTAAATTATTATAGGGAAAGTTTCTATCTAGATTGTTTTTCTTATAAAAATTAGAATTAATAGGTGCAAAATATAAAATGGATAGATACATCTTCGTAGCATTGATGTATAAAATTTCTATCCAAATGTACTGATCGAGAGGATCGATCTTATGAAGTTGAGTGTGAAGAGAAATGTTCTTTCCAATATAACAAGCTATGCCTCCCATTGTAACATAGTTTAAATTTTCACGAAATTTAGAAATAAAACTTAGACTTATTTCTTAAATAAGTTAAATAGGATATTAGGGTTTATTTTAATTTTTAGATTTCTTTATTTTTCAAAATATCTAAAAAAAAATGTTTAATAAAATCTTAAAAATTAGTTTAATTTTTAAAATGTTGCAATTTAGCATAATTTATTCGCTATACAACTTTCTTTATATAGTAGAAACTTTATATTATACGATTTTTCTAATAAAACGTGCAAATCCTATTGTAGGATTGATTACGCGCTCGACGTTTTAAATCAAGATTTCATATCCATTCACGCCCCCCGCATGTTTAACGCTTAACAAAGGGTAGGGGGGGTCGTGAAACTTAACCTTGGTTGAGACTCCAGTGACATGGC
>ML798678.1:214137-236881 GCA_009831015.1 Picea engelmannii | reverse complement strand
TTCAAAGAGTATATGCCTTTGATTATTAGAATTTTCTTCAATGGCATTCCTGTGCATGGAAAAGTTTAAAGTTAGGGTTAAAGGTCTATGATTAGAGTCAGGTTCATGGTCATAATTTAAAAGGTCCAAAGTTACTATTTGGTTGGAAATGGGGATATTAGATATCACATAATCCACGACACTACTACCCAATCGATGAATACAATTCATCTGGTGAGATTTAGGTCACTTTATTACTTGATTGCAAATTATTAGGTCTTGAGAGATGCAATCTTGAATAGCTCAATACTAAACAAATTTATAGTAAGGTCATCAAATCTTCTTTTGTAGTTATTAGCTAAAACAAGGTCCTCATCTAGCCATAAAGGATTATGGTTTGAATAATTGCTTAAAAGAATAGCTTGGTTAGTTGTAGTCCTAACATTAAAGTCTCCTAGTAGGAGGATATTACCTTCATTTATCAAAGTATAAATATCTTGTTCTAAATTATTATAGGGAAAGTTTCTATCTAGATTGTTTTTCTTATAAAAAGTAGAATTAATAGGTGCAAAATATAAAATGGATATATACATCTTCTTAGCATTGATGTATGAAATTTCTATCCAAATGTACTGATCGAGAGGGTCGATCTTATGAAGTTGAGTGTGAAGAGAAATGTTCTTTCTAATATAACAAGCTATGCCTCCTGTTGTAACATAGTTTAAATTTTCACAAAATTTAGAAATAAAACTTAGACTTATTTCTTAAATAAGTTAAATAGGATATTAGGGTTTATTTCAATTTTTAGATTTCTTTATTTTTCAAAATATCTAAAAAAAAATGTTTAATAAAATCTTAAAAATTAGTTTAATTTTTAAAATGTTGCAATTTAGCATAATTTATTCGCTATACACCTTTCTTTATATAGTAGAAATTTTATATTATACGATTTTTCTAATAAAACGTGCAACTCCTATTGTAGGATTGATTACACGCTCGACGTTTTAAATAAAGATTTCATATCCATTCACGCCCCCCTGCATGTTTAACGTTTAACAAAGGGTAGGGGGGTCGTGAAACTTAACCTTGGTTGAGACTCCAGTGACGTGGTGTGTTCTAATGAATCCCCCCTCCCCCACAATTAATGACAAATCGACGCGTGTCTCGGGTGACACAATCAAATGGTAAAAAGAGGAAATGACATTTTATTTGATTTTCAATTCAATTTTTCACCAATCCGAAATCGCCAAATATCCAAATTTCATTTTAAAAGGGTAAAGGTAAAGTTTGTTGGTTATTGTTGGATTTTGGAATATTTTAAAGCCGATAACATCGATAGCATATTCCATCTTACCAACGACATCTGTCATTTCATCTTGAGTTTATTCCCAATCAAATTTCTCTACAGGCAATTTGAAATCCCTTCACTCTTCCAGTTTTCGTTGTTTAAAATGGAATCCTCTAAACCCGCTAAAGCAAAGAAACGTTAACTAATAAAGAAGAGGATTTAGTTGATAGAGCCAAGGATATCTTTGATCTAATCCTGTCATTTGACTCTTTTGAATTATACCAACAATCGACTCAAAACTTAGGGATTTAGTGGACCATTACCATGCTTGGGAATCTGATTTGGAAAAACTCTTATTTCCACAAGTGTATGATTTCCCTGAATTCGTGGCCTAGTGTGCCTCGAATTACATTCCTTCCAAGAGAAATATAATTTACAAAAATGGGTCTGTGTTGATTGAAAAAACTCCCCAATCCATTTCCGAAATTCTAAGATGACCATTAAACCCTAACAATGAAATGCTAAATGAGACTGTATTAGCTAAATGTCTCAGAGAGTTAAAACCCCCAGGCAAAGTTTCCCTTTTACAATCTTATTTATGCAAAAGCCTTGATACCCCTATAGATGATGTTACTCTTGAAATTGGCCAATTTACTGAAATTTCGAGACAAATTGTGTCAATGATTTTTGTGATTTTAGGAAAAGATAATGATCTAATAGTTGATAAGTTTCTTTTAGGGTGTATTGTATCAATTTGTCCACCTACAGTAAAACCCTTAACCAAATTCAATTATGCCCAATTTTTAGCCGACAAGATTCATCACCAATTGCCGGAATTTGAAACTCTTAGAAGCTTTAGATATTGATCCTAACTTGTTCACCTGATGCAGGAGCATCGCCAACATGTCAAGCAAGCCAGCGCGGAAGCGGAAGACAGCTGGACAAGCCAACACAAATTTTGAGAAACTTTGAAATTGTTGCGCAGATCTTAAATGAACCATTAAGATGAGGCGCACTTGTGTATTGTAATGGACCTTGAGTGGATAGCTCTCGTCCTTTAGTAGATAGACGGCATTTAAAATAGTTAATGCAGGTAGATAGGGATTTAATTCTAGATTTGATAGCTTTAGAGCGCAAGAGGGGAACGAGATATAGACACCCTCATTGTGCATTTGTAATATAGAGAATCCAGGAATAGATAGAGCATTCAGGAAGAAGAGCATGCAGAGAGCTGTGTAAGAACACCCATGTACAGACATTTGAATTAATAGAAGAAAGCTTTGATTCAAATTCATGGTTCTTGTTGTTTTTTGTGTATTGATGTTGATATGCTCATGAATGTTTGCTTCCTGGTTATACATTTTCTTTTATATGCTGTGTATATGAATTCATGGTTAAATTGAAGTCTGAGAGGGAGTTGGAATGAGTTTCAATTGTTTCTCTATTTGAGCCAGAGATTCCTGCAAGGAGTGCAGTCGAATTTGTCCGCAAGGAGTGCGTTGACAGAGGGTTCAGATAGAGGTAACTTTGATTCTCATTCATCCCAGAAGGTGCAGTTGGGCACAGGAGCCGTACAGGGAGTGCACAGGCCAAGTAAAGCTTCAGGGTTGCGAACCTGAGGAAACCATTGAGGGACTGCTGCTGCAGGCGTGCGCAGAGTCGAGGAGTTTCACCACTTAGACGTGGTTGAAGATTTGCCGCAAGGAGTGCGTGCAAAGGGGTTTTCTTTCTGAAGACCAAAAGTTGTGGGAAATCTCAAGAAGGACAAGTCTTCGAATTCGTCGAAGGATTGCACAGAGAAGTTGTGGTTGAAGTATTCGAGCAGGTGTTGCAAGTTTGCGCGCAGGTGAACAAGTCTTCATGGAGGAAGTACTTGATTCATTTTGCAGAATTCATAAGGAAGGAACGGGCGGTCGGAATTCCCCGAGGAGAATTCGCGAATCACCGTAAGCCGTTAGATCTTGGAAAGGTGCAGGGAAGATAAGGTGATGTATTCCCAAAATGTTCCAAGCTAAGGAGGGGCGGAGCCATTGATCAGGACCACGAGGGTCGTTGGATTCATGCGTGTATCGTGGATTGGGGTTTCGTGAGTCGAAGCTCCAAATTATTGCAACAGGAATCGCGATATCGCGATACGCGATATCCCGACAGTCGAAGGACAGTGTGTGGGGCCACATGAAGTTAACAGAGGACAGGTGGCGCACCAAATCGGAGTTCGGGAAAAGTAAAGTCCTGAAACCATTGACATCAGGATTCGCGATCCCGCGAAGTCCGAAATCCCGATAGAAGTGACGGGAAGTGGAAAAGTCAACACGCACGTGTGCGTCGGAGTTTCGACGTATCGGGCATCGGGAGTCGGTAAGACGAGTTGCTTGGTATCGCGAGTGCCGAAATCGCGATAGGGAAAGTTCCGACAGGGTAAATAGAAGGGTCAGCGTTGACTGAGATATCGGATCTCGGGGATTCGAGAGTGAAGCGCTCGACCATTGGACTTGCGAAGTTGCGAGTTCCGATTCCCCAATAATTAAAAAGAGGGGGAATCACGCGAAGTGTTCTGTGGGTGCGTATTTCCCGACAGGGAAATAGAAGAGCTATTCAAGAGTTCTTTGGGCCGAGAAGAAGAAGAAGATCCTATGAGCAGGCGTGCCTGCGAGTGCGGCTGCGTCAGAGTGGTATCAGAGCTCAGAAGATTATTTATTTGCTTTCTGTAGAAGAGAAGAAGGAGATTCACCATGCCGCCGAGGAGAGAAAGACAGTCACTCGATCCAGAGGATAGGGAGGTGCGGAGAAGAGGCAGGCAGGTAACCAATCCAGAAATGGAGAGACAAATGCGCGACTTCCGAGCGAGACTCGAGGACATGGAGACAACGCAAAGACGCATAGTGAGTGCAGGGGATCTCAGTGATTCCGAGGGCGAGATTGAGGCTGAACGAGAGGAGGAGGTTGCAGCCGAAGACGCATCAAATGAACGTCTAATCAAAGCTATTGCAAGGATGGGTGCAAGAGCAAAGATGGACATTCCAGTTTATGAGGGAAATCTGGATGTAGAGGAGATTCTAGATTGGATTAGAGCTCTCGACACATATTTCGACTATGAAGATGTCGAAGAAGATAAGAAAGTCAAGCATGTTGTCACACGCTTGAAGGGACATGCAACATTGTGGTGGGATGAGCTACAAGCTGACAAACGTTGCAAGGGCAAGCAGAAGATCAAGAGATGGGACAGGATGATTGCGAAGATGAAGGCGAAATTCATCCCCAGAGATTATCAAATTACTCTGTTCAGGAGGATGCAGAACCTGAGACAGAAGCTGATGACAGTGAAGGAATATACGGAGGAATTCTATAGACTGAACATCAGGGAAGGTCATCGGGAGAGCAATGATGAGAAGGTTGCCAGGTATATGAATGGCCTGAGATATGATATCCAGGATGAGATGAGCATGGTAACCATCCGAACGGTGGAGGATTCTTATTAGATGGCTTTGAAAGCTGGGGATAAGCTGAGCCGTAAGCAAGGTCAGAGGGGCCGAGGCAGAAGTCAGCCCAGATGCAAAGCAGTTGCCCAGGAAAGAAACCAGAAGCCCAGGGAGGAATGGAAGAAACCTCAGGGTAAAGTTGAGAGAGGTGGGACCTCATAGTGAGGGCCATACATTGAACAGAGAGGGCAGCATAATGAGCAGAGCGGAGGATATGTTGACAACAACACTTTTCCTCGTACTAGAGGTAGAGGAAGAGGAAGAGGTGGAGTAATCACATGCTTCACATGTGGAAAGAATGGGCACAAGTCTTACGAGTGTACAGATAAAAAGAAGGACATTGGGGAAGCTCACATCACCGAAGCACAGAGGCAGGATGTTGAGGCAGAAGATGCAGAAGGTGGAAGATCGCTTATGATGCGAAAAGTCCTTTTGACACTTGAGAAAGAGGTGGAAAGTTCAGTTCAAAGGACCAGACTTTTCAGAACATCTTGCAAGACCAAGGACAGGGTATGCAAGGTCATCGTAGATAGTGGTAGCACGGATAATCTCATATCTGCGGAGATGGTAGAGAAGCTGGAGCTGGAGACGACTGATCATCCAAGCCCATACAGAGTTTCATGGCTACAGAAAGGACACCAGGTAACTGTTACTAAACAATGCTTGGTTGAATTCAAGATAGGAGGATATAATGATAAGATTTTATGTGATGTCATTCCTATGGATGTATGTCATCTATTGTTGGGTAGACCATGGCAATATGACAGAAATGTGATTCATGGCGGGAGAATGAACACATATACCCCGGAGAAGAATGGGAGAACCCATATGTTGCTTCCGATAAAGGATAAGGAGGTGAAGCCGAAAGTAAGCAACACAGTACTTCTCATGAGTGGGAAGGAGCTTCTTACCGAGGTTAAGAAGAAAGAAGATCCACAATTCTTTGTGATCAGGAAGCCGACGATTGTTCTGACTAGCACAAGAGTGGATGATTTGCCAGATGAAGTTTAGGAACTGCTGGAAGAGTTCGCTGACATTATAGTGGACAAATTACCTCGTTCGTTGCCACCGATGAGGAGTGTGAGTCATCATATAGACATCATACTAGGATCAAGTTTGCCGAATAAAGCCACGTACAGGTTGACGCCGCAAGAGAATGAAGAGGTCAAGAAGCAGGTCCAGGATTTATTGGACAAAGGATTAGTCAGAGAAAGTTTGAGTCTGTGTGTTGTTCCAACAATACTCAGTCCAAAAAAGGATGGGGGTTGGAGAATGTGTACCGAATCAAGGGCGATCAACAAGATAACCATCAGGTACAGGTTTCCATTACCACGGATCGATGATCTGATGGATTGCCTGAGTGGGGCAAAGTATTTTTCAAAGATTGATTTGAAAAGCGGATATCACCAGATTCGCATGAGAGAAGGCGATGAGTGGAAGACAACGTTCAAGACAAACGAAGGACTGTATGAATGGATTTTTATGTCGTTTGGCTTAACAAATGCTCCGAGTACCTTTATGAGGTTAATGAATGAAGTCCTGCGGGATTTCATCGGGAAATTTGTCATCGTATATCTGGATGATATATTGATTTTCAGTAAAACAGAGGCTGAACATCTGAAGCATTTGGCTACAGTAATGAAGAAGCTACAGCAGGAGAAGCTATTGATTAATATGAGGAAATATTCGTTTATGAAGACAAAGCTCATTTATCTGGGTTTTGTTATATCTGCAAATGAATTGAAGATGGATCCAGATAAGGTGGAGGTGATCAAGAATTGGCCATCACCAAGAACCATTTTTGAGGTGAGGAGTTTTCATGGTTTGACTAGTTTCTATCGAAAGTTCATTAGGAATTTCAGTGGGATTAGCGTAGCGATGATGGACACAGTGAAAAAGCGGCATAAATCTTTTCACTGGACAACAGATGCTGAGAAGAGCTTCAATCTGTTGAAGCGGAAGATCACATAACAACCAGTTTTGGTGTTGCCGAATTTCCGAAAGACGTTTCAAGTGAAATGTGATGCAAGCGAGTTTGCTATAGGAGCGGTCTTGAGTCAGGAAGACAGACTGATTGCATACTTCAGCGAGAAGCTGAATGAGGTGAAATTGAAGTGCTCCACGTATGATAAGGAATTTTATGCTATCATTCAGGCACTGAAGAAGTGGAGGCATTACTTGATCCCAAAGGAATTTGTTTTATATAGTGATAACCACGCATTACAGTTTGTGACTCAACAAGAGAAGTTGAATCAGAGACATGTAAAATGGGTAGAGTATATGCAGAATTTCACATTTTTGATTAAACACATTTCGGGTATTGCTAACAAAGTGGCTGATGCTTTGAGCAGGAAGTGTTTGCTGTTGCAGGAGTTCCGAGTCAAGACCTTAGGTTTTGATGATCTCAGGGACATGTATGCAAGTGATGCAGATTTTGCAGAAGCGTATGAAGCAGCTGAGAATCCAATTCTCAGAGACAGAAGCCAATGGGTAGACTACCTGATCCAGGAGGGATTGTTGTTCAGAGGCAATCAATTGTGCATTCCGAAATGCTCCATGAGGGAGAACCTGTTAAAGGAGAAACACATCGGAGGATTGGCCGGACACTTCGGTCATGACAAGACATTTGCGAAGCTGAGCGAGTCATACTTTTGGCTGGGGATGCGGTCAGAGGTCAAGCGGTTTGTAAACAGATGTAGAGTTTGCCAACATTCGAAGGGGAGGAAGCAGAATGCGGGATTCTATCAGCCATTGCCCATACCAGAGAGGCCATGGGATGCAATCAACATGGATTTCGTATTGGGATTGCCAAGGACGCAAAGAGGATCTGATTCAATCTTCGTGATAGTGGATAGGTTTTCTAAGATGGCACACTTCATCCCATGCCAGAAAACCAGCGATGCGACTCACATCGCAAATCTGTTCTTGAAAGAGGTCATTCGACTTCATGGTTTGCCGAAAAGTATAGTTTCAGACAGAGACACGAAATTCATAGGGAATTTTTGGAGGACCTAATGGAAGAAGCTGGGAACTAATTTGATGTTTAGTTCAACTTATCATCCTCAGATGGATGGACAGACGGAAGTGGTGAACAGAAGTCTGGGAGATTTGCTGAGAATCTTGGTGACAGAGCACCACAGCCAGTGGGACAATATATTACCCCAGGCAGAGTTTGCATATAATGACTCAGTAAATCGGAGTACAGGAAAAAGTCCATTCCAGATTGTCTATGGGATGCAGCCGAGAGGAGTTTCTGAACTGAGGGATTCATAATAGACTGTGACTAGCAGTGCTAGTGCAGAAGAATTCGCTGAGGCGATGAAGGAACTTCACAGCCAGGTGAAGGAGCGGTTGCTGAAATCAAGCCAGGAATATAAGCGCAGAGCCGACCAACATAGGAGACAACTTCAGTATGAAGTTGGTGATCTGGTTCTGGCACATTTGAGAAAGGAGAGGTTCCCAAGAGGAACATACAACAAGCTGAAAATGAAGAAAATCGGGCCATGTAAGGTCTTGAGAAAATTCGGGGCAAATGCTTATGAGATTGAGTTGCCGGATGAAATTGGGATATCTCTGATATTCAACATCGCAGATTTATACCCATACAGGGCTGGAGAAGCAGAAACTGGAACTGAGGAGCTAGTGATCCAGTGGGTGAAACAATTGCCAGTTGCAGAAAAGCCGCAAATGGAATGCATACTGGACAAGAAAGTGGGTAAGAAGACCAGAAGGAAGGAATACTATGAGTATCTGGTCAAATGGAAGAACCATCCAGTGGAAGATGCCAGCTGGGAGAATGAAGCAGAAATACAGAAGCATGGACAGACCGTGCAGGAGCTCATGGACAGGAGCCCATGAAAGTTTTCAAGCAAGGGAGTATGATGCAGGAGCATCGCCAACACATCAAGCGAGCCAACGCGGAAGAGGAAGACAGTTGGACAAGCCAACACAAATTTTGAGAAACTTTGAAATTGTTGCGCAGATCTTAAATGAACCATTAAGATGAGGCACACTTGTGTATTGTAATGGACCTTGAGCGGATAGCTCTTGTCCTTTAGTAGATAGACGACATTTAAAATAGTTAATGCAGGTAGATAGGGATTTAATTCTAGATTTGATAGCTTTAGAGAGCAAGAGGGGAACGAGATATAGACACCCTCATTGTGCATTTGTAATATAGAGAATCTAGGAATAGATAGAGCATTCAGGAAGAAGAGCATGCAGAGAGCTGTGTAAGAACACCCATGTATAGACATTTGAATTAATAGAAGAAAGCTTTGATTCAAATTCATGGTTCGTGTTGTTTTCTGTGTATTGATGTTGATATGCTCATGAATGTTTGCTTCCTGGTTATACATTTTCTTTTATATGTTGTGTATATGAATTCATGGCTAAATTGAAGTCTGAGAGGGAGTTGGAATGAGTTTCAATTGTTTCTCTATTTGAGCCAGAGATTCCTGCAAGGAGTGCAGTCGAATTTGTCCGCAAGGAGTGCATTGACAGAGGGTTCAGATAGAGGCAACTTTGATTCTCATTCATTCCAGAAGGTGCAGTTGGGCACAGAAGCCGTGCAGGGAGTGCGCAGGCCAAGTAAAGCTTCAGGGTTGCGAACCTGAGGAAACCATTGAGGGACTGTTGCTGCAGGCGTGAGCAGAGTCAAGGAGTTTCACCACTTAGACGTGGTTGAATATTTTCCGCAAGGAGTGCGTGCAAAGGGGTTTTCTTTCTGAAGACCAAAAGTTGTGGGAAAGCTCAAGAAGGACAAGTCTTTGAATTCGTCGAAGGATTGCACAGAGAAGTTGTGGTTGAATTATTTGAGCAGGCGTTGCAATTTTGCGCGCAAGTGAATAAGTCTTCGTGGAGGAAGTACTTGATTCATTTCGCAGAATTCATAAGGAAGGAACGGGCGGTCGGAATTCCCCGAGGAGAATTCGCGAATCATCGTAAGCCGTTAGATCTTGGAAGGGTGCAGGGAAGATAAGGCGACGTATTCCCAAAAGGTTCCAAGATCAGGAGGGGCAGAGCCGTTGATAAGGACCACGAGGGTCGTTGGATTCATGCGTATATCGTGGATCGAGGTTTCGTGAGTCGAAGCTCCAAATTATTGCAACAGGAATCGCGATACGCGATATCCCGACAGTCGAAGGACAGTGTGTGGGCCCACAGGAAGTTAGTGGAGGACAGGTGGTGCACCAAATCAGATTTCGGGAAAAGTAAAGTCCCGAAACCATTGACATCAGGATTCGCGATCCCGCGAAGTCCGAAATCCCGATAGAAGTGACGGGAAGTGGAAAAGTCAACTCGCACGTGTGCGTCGGAGTTTCAGCGTATCGGGCATCGGGAGTCAGTAAGATGAGTTGCTTGGTATCGCGAGTGTCGAAATCGCGATAGGGAAAGTTCCGACAGGGTAAAGAGAAGGGTCAACGTTGACTGAGATATCAGATCTCGGGGATTCGAGAGTGAAGCGCTCGACCATTGGACTTGCGAAGTCGGGAGTTCCGATTCCCCGATAAGTAAAAAAGGGGGAATCATGCGAAGTGTTCTGTGGGTGCGTATTTCCCTACAGGGAAATAAAAGAGCTATTCAAGAGTTCTTTGGGCCGAGAAGAAGAAGAAGATCCTGTGAGCGGGCGTGCCTGCGGGTGCGGCTGTGTCATCACCTCTTTTTTTTTTCTCAAGTTGTTCACTTTTTACATCTTGTATTAAAAATTGAAGATGAAATTGGTAACCGAGTCTCTATCATTCACTGGTCTTCTCTGATTAGGAAAAAGACTCAAATTGTAGGATTCTCAGAATATGCCAACCAGTTCATGTCAAAAGCTTATCAATTTATACATGGTGAGTTTCCCCCTAGAGTCTTTCCAGAATGTAAGAAGTTATTACAACCAAGTATTGACAAGAGAGTATGAGACTAGTACATTTTTTAGACTTACACTGAGATTAGAGTCTATGGTTCAGAACTTTGACCTTTTATTTAACCTATTTTCTTAACTACCAGAATATTTTCATTGGAACACATTAGACCGAGATTAAATTTATATCACATCTATTTTGTATCAAGAAAATATAAGGCCGATTTTAACTTGAAAAAAGAGGTGGAACCTTTTATTGTCAATACTGGATCAACCTTGCGTGAAACAACAAAGCTTCCTTTGAATATGGGATTTCAACAGGGAGAGGCATGGATGTATGATACTCTTTCTATAATTTCTTCAAAAAGGATTTCACATGGACAAGTCCCTTATTAGCATCATCAGAAAGAAAAAGTGAAGCTACTAGAAAACCATAACATTAGGAAGATGTGCAGAGTATTTTACAAATCCAGGGTGAAGTTCCAAATAAGCCTTCAAAGTATCCATTAGAAAAGACCCCTCAACAGTTTGAGAAGACATACAAAATAAATACTATAGGGTCAACCTCAAAGGACTAAAAAAAAGGAATAAAAGTCAACAAAAAGAAAGAAGACAAAGGTACTAAGTGAAGATAAAGATCCAGAAATACAAGAAGAATTAGCACCAGCTGTCAAAGAACCTATTGTAATGGTTGAAGTGTCATCATCAACAAACCATCAGAGTGTAACAAGTCAAAGTGGAAAAGAGTTTTTGGATACAGATGAATCAAAATAGATTGATCATGTTCATCAATTCATGGCTACTAGGAAGATGGGTGCAAAGATTAAAGAAATCATCCTTCCTAAAATCTTTGACTGCAAGATATATTAGACCAGGATTCTATCAACTATGGACTATGAAAATGGTATAGTAAACATAACAGTGCTTGAACCAAAAGAGAAAAATAAGGTTACAAACACATCTATTGATCTTAATGTAGTTCACCCACTGGATAAAAGGGATATGCATAGGAAAATTGAATAAATGTTGAATAGAGATGTGATGATAGCTAACCTTGGAATAAAGAAGCTGCAAGTTATAAATGAAAATCTCAGAAACCAGCTTAAAAATGAGAAGTTGGCCAATAGAACTAGGAAGATGAGAGTGGAGGAATTGGAACAGTGGGTGATGGATCTAGGAGCTAATCCACAAGATGCAACATCTGTTCAAGCTATGATGAAAAAAATAAGATACATAGATCCAGGCACTAAAGAGAAGGCTTAATATCCATGGAACTGAACATGTTCAGAGTCCATAGTTGTAGGTAATCCAAGCATAAAAGTATCAACTCATGAAGAAAATGGTACAGTTGGAAGAACATATTGAATTACATGAAAAAGATATTGAAATCCTAAAAGGGGGATCTTCTTCATCATAGGTAACACAATAGATAGACCCAACAGATGGGTTATCAAAATCATTAGCATATCTGAACCTAAAGGGAGCTAAGATTGAGAAGCTAAAGAAAAAAATTTCAACACAACAAGAAGAAATCAAAGATAAAGATAAAATGATTGGAGAATACCAAAAGCTAAAAGCTAAGATGCTAACATATATGGAACAAATGAAGGACAAGTTTCCTGGAAAACCATATCTAATAGGATCTAGACACATTATTTTGGATGAAATCATTGTTGATGTTCCCAATATTTGGCATTACTTGAAGATAGTTGATGAAGAAATCATTTTGACAGATAAAGCATATGACACTATAAAGAAAGCATTTCAAGAATTAGGAACCGAACCTCAGGTTGGTACCAAAGTTGTCAATTTCCTCAATTCCAATCCCAATGAAGTATTCAAAAGTAAAGGTGTCAAGGAAAAAACTATGATGGTGATGGAGGCTAAAAAAAATTTCACCAAAAGAAATTTACTTCAACAAGATCAAAACAAATGTATATCGGTGAAGAGAAACATTGAGTCATTCACCAACAAATTTGAAAATCTAGTAAATACGGGTCTGCCTTCAGCATAGGATGACAAAGGGAAGATTTTATCCTATGATATTTATAGAAATAATTTATTCATAATCAAAGAGAGTGAAGAAAAGTTCAAAGGAATGGTTGATAATTTGAGAGGACATACTATTGTAGATTTACTCATTGATCATTTTTATCTTCTATGGCAGATCAAAAATTTATTTTCAAGTCCTCTTAGATATGAGAAATAGATTGAGCTAGACATTGCATATAGGAAAATGAAGTCATTCAGATATCCATCAAGTGAAACTTGGAATTTCATCCTCCAACTGTTGACTGAATGAGTCATTAAGACAAATTAAGAAAATTAGGGATCTCTAATAGCATCAGAGACTCAACGGAAAATAAAAATCAAACACACACTACATTATGCAAAGCAAGGACAATGGAGATATGTTCTCCAAACCCCCGAAGGGGAAATTTTATTAAACTATCATTCCCCAATTTTACAGTATTGTACAAATGACCCCTTTATATAATATGAGTTGATCATAATGATTACATCATAATTGGGAAATTGGTTCAACTATTTCCTCAACTATTTCCAACGATATTTCCCCAACTCTCTCCTATGATCTCTCCATAACCTCTCCATGATTCTCTCAACAATAATCATCCCTATATCCATCTCTCATTCCTACGTAGACATTCTAGAATAATTATTACATTTTCCATCATATTATTCATTAAGCAATACAAGTAGGAATTATTCCTTCATTTTCCTTAATGAGAAATATTCATTAAACTGGTCCCTTCTTGATCTTCTAGGTTTTGTACTTTATTTTCCCTTTGTATTAAATTTAATTTTCCATGGTCTATGGTATTCTTCATTCTCTATCTTCTTCTTGTACCTGCAAAACATAAACATTGTTGAAGTCCATATAAAATATTAGCCATCCACTAGAATTCCTGGGTTGCCATCCGCCGTATCCGCCAGTTCTATAAGAAACTCTTTCTCATACATGGTTCATCAACCATTATTTAATCATGAATATGCATACATGTACTTATTATTCCCCTATATCATCATCATCATCATCATGATCCTCCCGGGTTTCTGGCTTACCCGTAATCATGTTTTCGATGGCCCTACATATCTCAAATCATATTTACAAGTTTTTCTATTTTTGGAAATTCAAATATTTATTTGTATATGAAAGGATTGGAAATAGGATCGAATAACCACTTTGGGTTATAATCTAATTTGTATAATTTTCCAAGAAAATTCAATGTAAAGAGAGCTTTTTGGCTCGAAAAGAGTATCATCTTTAACAAAATATTGCAGGCTTTGAGTGGTTCAAAATTTATGTGTCTCAGTGACCCTTGCTCTTAATGTTATCTCCATGTTCATAATTCCTTCTTGAATATATTTGATGATATAATTGTGATAATTTAATACAACAACTATTATTGCAATTGCAAAACGGATCATTAAAGTTACAAATTTCTCTGATATATTGTGAGTATTAACAGGACCTGTGCTTAATTCATTACACCTTATGAATATAAAATAATTGTTCCTTTCTATTCAATTTATATTTTTAGTTCAGATACATATTTTGCATAATTTCTTCTAATTGAGAAGTAAAATAATATTTATCAAAAAATACATTATTTTACTGTCAGTTTTGTTCTATTTAATTCTTCTTTCATCCTTTAAAAGATTTAATTGTCTCAAACATTGAAATGATGCCCTCAAAATTTGATCTTTAAAGAATTGAAGTGTAGTAATTAAGGCCTAAAGTAAATCGACAATTATTTTTGTTTTAGGATAGATAAACTTAATCAAATCAATCAATTATAAAATAGATTCCTTGGCATAGTTTCCTAGGCAGAAACATCTCAAGAGTTACAACATTCTTTTCATGCCATTGTTAGGGATCGAATTAAATAAATTTTAGTTTCCCTAGGTAGACCGAGAGGAAAACCTACTTCTTGCTGGTGAACAAGAAAAATGAAGGATAAAATATTTCACCTGGCGACTGGACATTTGCAATCTTGACATCAGGAAGGAAAAACACTAGGGATAACCTAGACCCAAAGAAAACTACACTAGTAGCAGATCCAGATAAATTATTGTCTAAGAGAAATCCTAGGAAAATACCTTCAATGCCTTCTTCTATACCTTCTGCTACAAAACCCTATTCTTCCATAGATCCTAAATCAAAAGGAAAATATTCTATTTCCTTAAAAGATTCTTCAAAAAAAATTCCTACTAGTTCCGTAAAACTCCCTCTTCCACCATCTCCCAAAGAGTCCCTTCCAATCTCTCCAAAACCATGTTTACCCATTTTCACAATAGATTGTATTGAATTCTTCCCTTAACATTATATTGAGCTTTCCCTTAAATATTTTCCTGTGATCTCTCAGATCTATCCTAATGAAAATTATCCACATGTTTCTCAAAAGGAATCTCTTGAAAATTCTCATGTTACATCTCCTAGGTTTTCTTTCTTACTCCCTAAAAACAAAAAAATTAGAAATTCCTCAAAGATATCCTTCAAAGGATCCTCTAGGAGAACAAGAATTTAAAATATTCTTCAATCCACTCACTCTTGAGAATTCACAGTTGTTAATCGATCATCTAGTAATGGCAGGAAACATCCCCCAACAACAACCACGACAACCACCACCTCCACTACCCCCACTAAGGGTTTTTAATAAAACAACTACTAGATATTCCCCTTTGAATCTTCCTAGGAATTTGCACAATTTTCCTAACAATTATTTAAAACTATTGCCTAGATTTAATGGGGAAGATGAGGTTACAACTATTGAACATCTATAAACCTTTGATTATTTCACAGATAATATAGGTCTTGAACATGAAGATTTATATATGAGGATATTTGTTCAAACCTTTGAAGGTGAGGTACGAACATGGTTTAAAGGGTTACCTCCTAATTCCGTTGATTCTTGGGATGCACTAGAATCTACTTTCCTCAGACAATGGGGTGAAAAGAAGGATAATTTGTATTTTTTAATTGAGTTTGGGAGTTAAAAAAAGAATCATAATGAATATTTTCCAGATTTCATTAAAATATTTAACAAACTCTATAATAATATCCCTATAGATGTCAAACCATCACAACCAACTACAAAAGTTACTTTTGTTGGTTCTTTTGATCCAATATTTTCCTTATTACTTAGGGAGAGAATATCTACTACCTTAACTGGTATGCAAGATGATGATGTAGAAATAGAATCTAATATGATTTCTTAAGGAAAGGCTCGAGTTAGAAGTGACTCAAGAGAATGAGAGAAAAGAAAACAAAAAGAAAAAATTGGTTCATCAGGAACTAATAAAATTCAAGAGGATAAAATTGAATAAATGTCCTAAATTATTAAATATTTATCAAATAAGTTGGTCATAATGGAAACTAAGAGAAGAAGACCTGATAATAGAAATCCAAATTAGTTTAGAAGACCCTTCAACCCTCCCTAAGTTCTACAAAGAGAAAGGAGAAATGATGATCAACCCATACAAGAATCTATAAAAAATGAAAATCTGGTTGATAACCTTGTGGAGGAGGAATTTGAAGATATTGATGAGGAAATGAATATGATGGAGGATGACCTTTCTGATATGCATGTGACTAAATATGAATATGATAAATCCTTAAGTTTTAATTCATATTTTAATGAAGATGAACAATAGCCCAAATGATACATCATGATCTCAATATAGGGTTTTCTCAGATGCCTTACAAGATGAAATCCATAAAAATATGACCTTAGACCAAGAACAACTGTAAATACAACCAAAAAAAATAATCAAGGTCAGTCAGATAAAATACAAAGTAAATATAAAGGAAGGGAAATCACATCTTCAAAAAAAAAAATCTGATCAACATGCACCTAAGAAAACATATGCAGAACATAAAGAAACAAAAAAAAAAGTAGTTCTTTCAAGCTAGAAAATTAATTAAATAAGATCAGAATTCCTATTCCTTTGCTGGAAATTGCAAAAAATCTTGTTTATAGGAAACAAGTGATGAAAATGATTGATTGGTCAATTACAACAACTCAAACTGATACATTAAATCTACAAGATGTAAGGCCTACTATAATGTTTGGTCCTCATATTGAGGAAAGAGGAGAAGCAGTGGCACATTTTATATTTCTTTAACTATTTATGACCATCTTTTAGACAATTGCATGTTATATTCAATGGCTTCTCACAATTTAATGCCTAAATTAGTCATGGATAAGATGGGTTTACAAATAAAAAGACCGTATCATGACCTCTATTCTTTTGATGCAAGAAAAGTTATATGTCTAGGGATGATCAAAGATCTTGTAGTACATTTATCCCAAATTCCTGTAAAAAGTGTTTTGATGGATATAGTTGTGGAAGGTGTACTTGTGAACTATAGAATGCTTTTATATAGATCTTGGGAAAGAAAACTAGGTGGTTCATTACAAATGGACATGACATATGCCACAATCCCAGTTTTTGGTGTAGAAACCAAGAGACTCTATAAGGAAACTAAAATTTCTTACACAGTAAGGGACCCCAATCATCCCAATAATTATCCTATATATTCAAAAGATCAATACTTGGGTTGTTTCATTTTATCTATAAATAGTGAACAAAGAATTTGTATAGAAATTGTAAATACTCATTTGTGTGAAAATAAAGAGCCCGAAGATGGAATCTGGAAAGTGTATTTTGTTGGAGCTTCCTCCCAGGAGGGTGTTGGAGATGGTATACTTCTAATTTCACCTTCTGAAAAATTCTTTCCATTTTCTTTTAGACTGCAATTTCACCTTCTTGCAAATTCTTTCCATTTTCTTTTTAGTATTAGGTGTAGAAACAACCAGAAAAATGAAAATTGCAAATCTCATTGTCTATGGTGATGTAGAATTAATTGTTAAGCAAATAAGAAATGTTTATCAAGACAAACATCATAGGATGAGATCGTATAGAATTTTTTCTTGGGATTTAATTGAAAATTATTTTTAGCCTTCAATATCCATGCAATTCCAAGACATGAAAATCAACAAGTTGATTCGTTAGTGATAGAAGCAAGTACTTCTATACCTTCAATCCCTGACAATGTCAAACATTGGTAGGTATTTAAAGATGATCATCAAATTACAAAGTTTTTGGAAATGGTTGGTGGATTTTCTACAACTCATATTGATAAAAAAATATGACAAAGATAATGATGAAATAAATCAAAATGGTCATTTTAATCCCAAATTGCAAGATATATCGCTAACCATAAGATGATGATATTAAGAAATAATCATATTCCAAAAGTATTAGTTCCCGTGGAGAATTTATTTGGTAAAGATGATGTTTTTTTTTAAACTGTTGTTCATCCTCAGATTGAAGAGGTAGAATATTGTAACATTGACACTGAACAAGAACCAAGAAATATCAAGCTATCAAAACTTCTTCCCCATGATTAGAAATCCATGTATGTTGATTTATTTAAATAATTTATTGATGTGTTTTCATGGAAATATGAATATTTAAAAACCTATGATACCAACATTATTCAACATAGAATTCCACTTAAGTTGGGATCTAAACCATCAAGATAGAAATTAAGACATGTAAATCCTATCGTTTTCCTAGTCATTGAAAAGGAATTGAAAAAAATGTTGGATGCAAAAATTATAGTTCCTCTTAGATATCATTCATGGGTTGCAAATTTAGTATCTGTCAGAAAGAAGAATGGTGAAATAAGAATCTGTGTTGATTTTAGGAATCTCAATAAATCTTCATTAAAAGATAATTATCCTCTTCCTAAAATGGATCATGTATTACCAAGCATAGTAGGAGCTAATATAAATTCTATGATTGATGTTTTTTCAGGGTATAACCAAATTGTTGTGCATGAAAAATATAGGGCACTGACTGCATTTACCACACATTGGGCAATCTTCATGTATGAAAAAAATTCCTTTCGTCTATTGAATGCAGGAGAAACATTTTAGAGAGCGATGGATATAACATTTGTCGGAGAAAAAGGATAAATCATTTTTATTTACTTAGATGATTTGACTTTTTTCTCCAAATCAGATGGTGAGCATTTAAAACATCTTAAACAAACTTTTATTAAATGCAAAAAATATGGTTTGTCACTTAATCCTAAGAAATATCATTTTTCCAAGTAGGAATGAAAATTACTTGGACATATTGTTTCAAGGGAAGGAGTGAAAATTAACCCACAACGTGTAGAAGCAATTAAAGTTACCAGTCTAACCATAAACAAGAAAGAGATTCATTATTTTCTTGGAAAAATTAACTTTCTGAGAAGGTTCATTCCATATTTTGTAGAAGTTGTAAAAGATTTGATGGAAATGTTGAAAAAGGATAGTGAGGTTAAATGGTCTTCAGAGGCTAGATATTCATTTGACCAAATTAATAAATCCTTGGGAGAAGCACTAATACTGATAAGTCCATATTATTCAAAGGAATTTCTTATCTTCTCTTTTGCTTCTGATAACACAATTGTTTTTGTCCTTTTACAAAGAAATGAAGAAAAACAAGAACAACCAATTGCATTTTTAGTAAAAGTTCAAGAGATTATGAACTTAAGTATAACATCATGGAAAAACAATCTTATGCATTGCTTAAAGATCCGAAAGCTTTTAGATTTTATGTTCTTCATTCCAAAATAATTGCATTTGTACCTAACAAGATAGTGAAAGAGATCCTAAATCAACCTGATACTGATGGGAAAAGAGGCAAATGGATAACAAAAATTCAGGAGTATGACCTTGAAATTAAACCAACAAAATTTATTAACGTTCAATGTTTAGCAAAACTTCTATCTGAATCAAATTGCAGAGTCCTTGGAATAAATAATATTTAAGAAATAACAAAACATCCTTCAACATAATTTGAGGAAGCAAATTTGCAAAAACCCTTAATAAAGGTACATGACAAGTTTTCTACATCTCCTTGGTATAAAGACATTGTTTTTTATTTGCAGACTCTTGAAATCCCACCTTATTTCAGTCAAGCAAAATCTAGATCACTCAAACTTCAAGAAATCAAGTATTGCATAATAGATGAAAAGCTCTACTGGAAAGACACTTTGGGAATTTTATTAAATTGTATTGTTGAAGAAGAGATTGAGGGAATCATATATGAGTTTCAGTAAGGCATATGTGGAGGAAACCATGCTTGGAGAGCCACACCATACAATATATTGAGATCAAGCTATTATTGGATAAATTTATTTTCAAAATTGAATGCAAAGGTTATATCTCATAGAGAATGTTGGATCTTTGCAGGTAAACAAAAAAATCCTTCATTACCATTGGTGCCAATAAAATATGAAGATCCTTTCCAACAATGGGGCCTTGACTTCATAGGTGAGATTCATCCTGCATCTAGTGCACGACATAATGAATTTTAACTGCAATAGATTATTTTTCTAAATGGGTGGAAGAAATTCCTATGAAATTTTCTACTGATGCAGTTGTAATCAAATTTATTGAAGAAACTATTCTTGATAGATTTGGATGCCCTAGGAAAATCATAACTGATAATGCTCCAACTTTTAAATCCCTTGCAATGATATATTTTTTCCATAAATACAACATTATCCTTGGATATTCCACTGCCTATTATCCTTGGGGTAATGGATTGGAAGAGTCATCAAATAAGAGTTTAATGAGGGTCACTACGAAAGCGTTAACTGATAATAAAAGGTCTTGGCATTCTCACTTGAAATTTTCACTCTGGGCCAAAAAAATCAACACTAAAAGATCTACAAGTATATCTCATTTTCAATTAATTTATGGCATTGATGTTGTACTTCCTATTAATCTTACTTTTCTTGTAATAAAATTGTTCCAGGACAGTGAAGAAGAACCTAATGACCTTATTGATGGTCCCATGAATAGAAACAATAATTTACTGTACCCTTGGTTTCCTACTTTACTTGTCAACGTAGGGTTCATACAAACTTAAGAAGTGTTATGCACTGTATGTGCAATATGCAATTGTTAGTAGCAAAGGTTTGAGACTGATCAAAGGCTGAAAATGTGCAAGAAAATCAAGTGACAAAAATTAGCTCTGAACTAATTTCTTGAAGTAAACACATCAATATGAAAGTACAACTAATCTAGATTGCATGAAAATAACTTATTCTAACTGTATTAAAGAATATTGAATCAAGAAGATTAAGCTGAATCAAAAAGATGAATTAAATCTAAGCTATGATAGAAAGTTGTAATAGAAGTAAAGCTACACTAATGCATGAATAAAACAAGCTAACCCTTTGATCAATAACAATCTAAATGTCCTTTTATTTTTTAATTGTGTTTTATGAAAAAGAATATTAAACTAAATCAATATCTGAAGTTGAAACAACCTACAAGAGATTTCTAAAGGAACTGTGTAGTTGTACATGAACTGTATGGTTTCTACATGAAACTCCTACAGGAAGCAAAATGGAGTCTAAAAAGGTAGTGCAAGTCTTTAAAATCATGAACAAATATAGACTATAAATAAATGAAGTAAATATAAGGTTCTTAGTCTTGGGAGGAACCTAAGAGTGCTCCAAAAGGTTATTGAACATTTCTATAGGAAGTTGTTGCAAATGGCCAGTTAGTCGTAACCTTAACAAAAACTGAAATTGATCATGCAAAACTATATCAAACTTTAAGAGAGAATGAAATACTATCTATGATCCAAAAATCCTTATATATCAATCTTGATCTTTAATAACCCATATTAGCATCTAACTTGATTCAAAATAATTCTTGATAATATTGAGGTGATTTGCAAAACACATGATGATGTGCTTATTATCTAAAACCTTATAAAATGATTAATAACTTGAAGAATAATGAGATAACACAACATAAAATAAAAGAACTCAAATATACAATATTGATGACAAATTTACTACATCTTTGAGTTCCCTTTTAAACAATGAGACTGCTTTTCATAATATCAAAATATCAAATTATCATACAAAATTGACTTACAAAGCCAAATTTGAAGTCACTCTTAAATTTCGTTGCTCAAGCTCAAATATAGAGTTTACCATTGAATTCCTTGAAAAATTCTAAGAAAAATGGTTATAATATTGACCATATTTTGAACTGGCTCAATTTTACCCTCTTTACACGCCAAACAATGCACTATGACACTCATTAATCGAAATCTAGACTAAGACTTTCATAGATAACATCTTAGGACAAAAACAACATCACCATCGTGGTCCTCTCTAGAAAACGAGAAAAACGAGTATCAACATGCCTATGTTTGGACATGGTACTCCATGACATGCAAATTTAGACAACACCAAAACTTGGATTTCTCTGGAATGCACTTCGATGCATCTATACCTCGTACTTCAAACCTTGCCTCAAGATCTATTCCGACCTCAGGATGTGTGTCATGATTTGGAATTATTTCCCATTAAATAGGCTAGGTCTGCCAAACCGTGGCTCGACTTTGATGTTGATGTGGTAATCAACTTAAATGTATTGTTGTCTGCATGCCATAATAATTGGCACCCTTAGTGTTAAAAAAACAGGATCGTGGACCAATAAAATAAAATACAGAAGATACACAATACAATAGAGACACAAATATACGTGGCTCACCCAGTGTGGGCTATGTCAACCAGAGAAATTGCCAAGTCCTTCCTTTTTATTATCTAGCAAAATGAAGGGATACAACCTACAACACACACGTTGTAACTTCCCCTTCTTTCTTTCAGAATCTCGTCTCTCACAATACAATATTCACACACATATACAACCATAATACAATTCCCTCATAAAAGAGGGTTTCCTTCTAGGGAAAAAACCCTAACATAACTTCTACCGTCAGATTTGCGACCTTATAACGAATGGTCCATATTGACTATGAAATTAAAATATTTTACAAGGCAATTTTTCCCAATATTTCGCTTCGGGGGCGCTTCCCTAGAATCCCTCACTAGTGGGGGATAAAAAATTGTCGCCGCCCCCCCTAGCGACAGTTGTGGGGGGGGTAATCCCCCCCCACACCTCCCATTATGGAATGGAGTCTAAGCACGACTGAAACAAACCTTTGAATCAAGAAGATAATCATGCTCCACAAACAACACTTAGTGCAATGGTGGAGGCATTGATACAGTTAGGAGGAGGTCATGGGTTCAACCCCACA
>ML798678.1:180392-202387 GCA_009831015.1 Picea engelmannii | reverse complement strand
CTCTCTCTCTCTCTCTCTCTCTCTCTCTCTCTCGAGGTAGAAGTGCCATCTGAGAATGTTTTCTATCTCTTAGTTTGTGACCTCGACTTTCCCATTTTCTTGATGATGATAGGTTGTTGAATTTCTATTGAGGATGTTATGTTCCTTCATGATCTCTTCAATGAGTCTTGATGTAAATTGAGGGCCTTGATATGTTACTATCTCCCTTGGATAACCAAACCTTGATAATATTCATTCTTGGAGGAATGGAGCTACATTTGATTTTGTGGCATCCTTCATGGCCCTTACTTCAACCCATTTAGTTAGATTGTCTGTGCAAACCAATATGCGTTTCTTTTTCCATGGAGGATCAATTGGCCCTATGAAGTCCATGCCCTACTTGTAAAATGGTTCCAATGATACTTGGGGTTGTAAATGAATCCCATTCATCCTTGTTGGTTTCCCCCTTCTTTGACATTCATCACAACGTGAAGTGTGTTTTTGAGCATCTCTATGTAGGGTTGGCCAATAATATCCATCTTGTAAGATCTTATAAGTTGTCCTATTGGCTGTATAATGACCTCTACATGGTTCATCATGACAAACATGCATGATAACATACACCTCATCTTATCTTTTGCATCTCCTCAAAATATTGTCTAGTAAAAGTTTGAAAAAATAACCTGCAACCCAAGTGTAGGCTAAACTTTTTTGGACAATCTTTCATCTCTCCCTCTAGGAGAAATGTTAGGGGAAATTTTTTGTTGTTAGATAATTTTCTATATCAACAAACCAGGGGGTTTGTCATGTTGATATGGAAAATAGGTTCTCATTTGAGAACAAATCATCGATCATGCATTCTTCATTAGGGCTCGTCAACCTAGATAAAAAATATGCAACTACATTTTGCTTTCCAGGCTTATTAAGAATTGTTAGATCAAACAATTTTAATAACATAAACCATATAATAATCCTACCATTAATGTCAAGTTTATTCATCATGTATCTAATGATAGCATGATCTGTATGTACAAACAATTTATACCCTGTAACATAACGTACAAATTTATTGAGAGCATGAACAACTGCTAAAAGTTCTTTCTATGTAATAGTGTAGTTGATATCTTCACCAACCACACTTTTACTAATGAAATAGATTTGATAGGGTTTATTGTCTTAATTTTTTCCTAATATTTCTCCTACATCTCTGTCTGATGCATCAATGTGAAAGTGAAATGGAAGAGCCCAATTGGGACCTTATAATACATGGAGCAGTTGCGAGTTTTTATTTTATTGTCTCAAAATCTTGTTGGCAGTTCAAGATCCAACAATAATCTACATATTTATACATCAAGGTAAAGAGACGAGAGACTATCTTACTGAAATCCTTGATGAACCTTCTATAGTATCCTGCATGTCCAAGAAATCTTCTTACATCTTTTGGCTTCAATGGGGTAGGAAGTAAAGTGATGATTTTGATATTATCTTTGTCTACTTCAATCCCTCTATCATATAGATGATGTCCTAAAACAATCCCTTCATTCATAATCATATTACATTTTTCATTGCTAAGGGACAAATTCATTTATCTACGTATTTGGAGAACCTTATCTAGATTGTCCAAGGCCTCATCAAATGAATTTCCATAACGGTTAAAGTTATCCATATAGATTTGAACTTTATAATGGATGAGTTCTGAAAAGATGCTGAGAATTTCTCCTTGAAAAGCGGTCAGGGAATTGCACAAACCAAAAGGTAATACTTTGTATGCAAGTGTACCCCAACAAAAATTAAAAGTGGTCTTGTCCTGATCCTCAAGACGGATATGAATTTGGTTGAATATACTAAAACCATCTAGAAATGAAAATTGTTGCTTCATGACTAAGACATCCAAAACTTGATCAATAAAAGGTAGGGGAAAATGGTCCTTTATATTAGCCTTGTTCAAATCTCAATAATCCACACATATAATCCACTTCCCATTCTTATTTGGGACAATAACTAGAGGAGAGACCCACTCACTGTCTGAAATAGGATATATGAATCCAACATCAAGCAACTTTTGAAGGGTTCATCCTTCTTTGGGGATGCCTAGCAGGTTTGCAATCCTCCTTGATGTAAATATTGTTAGTACAAATAGAAGTATGGATGCCTTTCATGTATTTATAATCCCATGCAAAATCTTCAATATTTATTTTCAACACATCTAAAAACTTTTGTTCCTCCTGAGTAGTGATTCTATTGCTTATTTTGAGTGTTTTTGCAAGGATGATCTCCAATGTTTTGACAGTTGGATCTTCTATCTCTATAGTAAACAAATCTATCCATAATTATGTGTCATTTTCTATACAAATTTCATATCTGTTATCATCATTAATCCCTTCTATTTTCACATCGTTTGGATATTGATTTTGCAAAATATTTCAAGGAAAGTGTCCTCATAAATTGCACTATCATCCAAGGAAGTGTGAATTGTGTAGGTGGGGTAAGAATTTGTTTTTTTCAAGTCCTCTTCCTCTTCACCCACATAGAATTTTTTTTTTTTATCAAAAGTTGTGCAGGAGGGTAAAGAAAAATATGCTTTTGGGATAAGCCATCAATGATAGTCATATTGTCTTCTCTACAACCAATGTATGCATTTGTTGTGGCCAACCAAGGCCTTCCAAAACTAAGAGGATATACATTGTATTGAGACTTGGGTTGAAGGACTAGGAATTCAATAGGGCACTCCCAATAATCAATGAAGATTATGATATCTTCCAACATGCCTTCAAGTTTGATTGTAGATCTGTCTGCTAGTTGTAGGACCGTTGGGATATCTCTAAAAAATATATGAAGGTTGAGTCTTAGCATAGTATCGTTAGTCATAAAATTGATTTCAGCTCCTAGATCAATCAGAGTATTATGTACCTGGGTGTTATTAATATGCACATTTACTAAGGGACTCTTGGATCCAAGTATTTAGATACAATTAACTTCCCAAGCATAAGGTCAACTAATTGTCCTATGAAATTTATGGAAGGAGCATATTTTATTTTTCTCCTTGGTCTTCTAATGCATTTTCCCTTGATATACTTGTTGAAAATGGGCACATCCTTAAGAGTTTGTAAGAGAGATATCTTTATGCACAAATTCTCAAGCTCTCCTAAAATTTATTTTTCATCATATGTATAAGCTTTATTTTCTTTAATATTCCAGGGTAAGGATGGGTTTGTGGTTGAGGTAAGGTGATATATTCTTTCTCATATTCGTCATTTTCTATGAGATTAGGTTGTTCTTTTAAAAAAATTCCTGATATGATATTTATCTCTTGTAATTCCACAAAATAAGTCTAATAAGTTATATTATTGTTGTATACAGGTTGGAATTTCTTGTTGTTTGGATTAGGGGTAGGTTGAGCAGATAGTTGAGGTTGTTTAGGAGGAACACTATTTTGAGTAATGTTGTTTTGAGGAGGAGGAGGAGGAGGTAGCGATGTAGGTTGTTGGAAATTTTGTGGCCTCCATCCTTGTGGTGGTTGACTCCACTGATTTTGTGGCATGCTAGGAAAATAATGGTATGGAGGAGGAATTGGAGGTCCTTAGTATTGCCAAGGGTTTGGAATTTTCCAAGGTGATGGGTTATACCATGGTTGAGGAGACAATTGAGAATTTCATGTACTAAAATTTTGAGCAAGAATGAAATTCAAACGTGTTTGGAATGGTCTTGATGATCCATGCCTTCTTTGGTTGATGAATTATAGTGTTTCAACATTTTCCTCTGCTCCTCGAAATATAGCTTTCAATCTTGGAAAAGAAGGACATTTGTTAGTTGGATCATTTTCTTCACAAATTCCACAAACATCTATAAGGTCTAAAGGGCACTCATTTCTAGGATGCCTTTTAGTGCATTTGGGACAATAGACAACCAATGCACTAAAAAACATCCTAGAAAATAAAATATCAGTCTTCATGTCCTCTATTAATCCTCCTAATTCATTCTTGATGAGTTGTAGGGTTAGAGTATCGAGATACCAAACCTCTAATGCTTATACATTTCTTTCTGGAGGACCTTGAGTGATTCTTGAATAATCTTTTGATATAATCATAGTCCAACTAATAGATATCTCCATTGGATAGGAGATTCAATGTTTCCATAAGATCTTCTCTTTCTCCTCTTATTAAGACGAGATTGACTGAGTCTTCTTCTAGAGTGAAATTTTGAGATCTCTTGTATCTTAGTTGAAATATCTCTTCAAAGTCTTCTAGAGATTCATTAGGTCCTTGTGTCATTCTGAAAATCTCATCCCTTGTATCTCTTTCTCTAAAATAGTCTTTGTATATTTCATTTGATCCCAAGTTGTGATACTATTTCCCTCCAAGCTCATAAACCATCTTAGATTTGAATCCTTCAAGGTAGAAGGAAAAAGTTTGAGTTTTTGTTCATCAGTGGTATAATCATATGTCCTGCATATAAATCCAAAATCAAACAAGAAAGTGTCAGGATCTTCATAAACAAGCCCATGAAAATGAGGTAAGGTAGAAAGATTAATATTTTTCATCTTGGTTTCTCCATCTGATTCTAGAATAGGGAACTCAAATATTTCTACCATCTCTTCTTCACCAGCCATGGCATGAGGTGATGACTAACTCTCTTTTGAAATATTTTCAAATTATCTAGGTTCCCTCTCCAAGAAACTTTCTATTGTTTTAGGACCAATATCTGGATTGCTTGGACCTGTTTTTGTGGTGGGGGGTTTTGGTAAAAAAAATTCCTTTCCTATCTCTAGATTTAGTTATTCATGAAATCATAAGAAAGTAAAAAACGTTTTTTTTTTTTGATATTTAATGCAAAAAAAGAATGTGGCAATGAGCTATCAATATTCACACAAAGTGAAATCACTTGGGATGTTACACTACATAAATTCTATAGTGAGGTTGGCCTTGTGACTGAGGTATCCTTTTTACTTCTCCAAGTCACATAAAATAAAACAAAAAAATAAAATAACATGTAGACTTCAACACCTCCCCGACAACGGTACCAAAAAGTGATGGTCCCGGGAATAACAACAATAATTGAATGTAACCTTGGTTTATTACTTTACTTTTCAACCAAGGGTTCGTACTAACTTAAGAGGTGCTATGCACTATATGTGCAATATGCAATTGTTGGTAGAAAATGTTTGAAACTAATCAAAGGATGAAAATGTGCAAGAAAAACAAGTGACAAAAAGAAGTTCTGAACTAATTACTTGAAGGAAACATGACAATATATTGAATAAAGAAGATTCAACTGAAGCATAAAGATGAATTCAATCTAAGCTATGAAAAAAATATATAATAAAAGTAAAGTTACACTAATGCATGAATAAACAAGCTAACCCTTTGATCAATATCAATCTAAATGTCCTTTTATTGTTTAATTGTGCTTTTATGAAAAAAAAGATTAAACTAAATCAAGATCTGAAAGCTGAAACAATCCTAGAGGAGATTTTTACAGGAACTGTGCAGTTCTACAAGAACTGTACAATTTCTACAGAAACTCCTAAATGAAGCAAAATGGAGTCTAAAAAGACAGTGCAAGTCTTTAAAAGCATGAACAAATCTAGACTATAAATAAATGAAGTAAATATAAGGTTCTTAGCCTTGGGAGGCACCTAAGAGTGCTCCAAGAGGTTATTGAACATTTCTATAAGATGCTGCTACAACTGGTCAGTTAGTCACAACCTTAACAAAGACTGAAATTGATCATGCAAAACTATATCAAACTTTAAGAGAGAATAAAATACTATATAGGCACTATCTGATATGCATGAAAACTATAGAAATAGTAGCAAGATCCTTGAGCCCTATTGGATGGGCCCTACCCAAGAAGCACAAGGAGCCTAAAAGAAACCTTAACAGATCGAAAGTAAAACCATCTTGATTTCATAAATATCAGTAATACATCAAGAGCAGGAAAGTTATGAGTGCTCAATATAATTATTCACAAAATCTCCCCACAATACTTCTCCAAAATTCTCTATATCCCTCTCTTAGACTAGAGGCCTGTATATAACTAGAGAGTTCAACCTCCCTTCCTAAATCAAGGAGATAAATGAGTAAATGAGGGATCTCATCCCTTTACATCTGTATATTCGAACTTCTGCTGATCAAAAGTGGTCATAAATGCACAAGGAGTGCTCTTGAAGGTAGGTATGGACAATTTCTCCTGATCTTTGGATGACAACTCATTTGAGGAGACAAAATCCCCTATTTCTAGGAGATTGGTGCCTTTGGCTCCTATAGTTCGACCTGGGTGGTGGAATACAAGTCATTTGACAAAAAAAATTAGTGCAAAAAGATACATTATACACACAAATCCACCTCAATCATACATTCATTAAGCAACATAAAAAATACCCATGACTGACTATTAAATATGGTAAAAAGAAAACATTAGGTCATTTTATAGTGGAAAAATGTGCCAAAGATGAGCCCTTAGAATGGGAAATAATGAGGAAAGTGAAGAAGAACCTAATGAATTTATCATAAGAATGAACCAGTTGATTGACGTACAAGATACTAGAGAACAAGTTATTGAGAAATTTCAGGAATATCAAGACAAAATGAAAGCTATTTTTGATAGGAGAGAAAAACTAAAAAAAATATTCCTAGTAACTTACTGCTGAGATGGGATAGCAGGAGAGAAGATCATGTTAAGCATGGAAAGCTTGATGATTTATGGCTTGGACCTTACAAGATAGCTGCATTGAAGGGACCATCTATTTTTCCCTTCAAAATTTAAAAGGAGATTTGCTAGAATTTCCTGTGAATGGACGATTCTTAAAACATTTCATTCAATTTTAAAAGTTTTATTTTTCATTCATTGTATATAATCAATTTTATTTCACATTGGTTTTATTTTTCTTTTAGTTTACAAAATAATTTCTAAATAAATATTTTGAAACAAGTTATGGTTGTATTCATGAAGATTCATCATTATCATTTTGATCTTTAAAACATGATCCAATTAAGAAAAATTTAGAATTTTATTTCTTAGGTTAGCTTGTTCACCCTTCTTGTTATAATTATCATAAGAAATTACACGTCTTAGCAAAAATTCTCTGTAAATAGGTAAATCCTTATGTTCTCATATTTAAAAAAAAATTAAGAGAAAAAAAACGGTATGAACCGGCGATAAAGATTTTGACATGTTACTTGCAAACCAGAAAGGACAACATTTTGTTTATTTACTCATAAAAGTTGAAAATGTGTGTTTTGGGTAATCCTTTCTAGGTAGAGGTTGTTGATATTATGGTAGCTGCGGGAGGTATTTACCTCCACGTGTAAACCTGACGAGAATAGAATATTTCGAGAAGTAAGAAGAAACCCTAATGAGTTGGCTAATAACCCTAGAAGACATGTAGGCTCAAGAAGATAACTTGTATTAGGTTATTAGCCTGCAAGAGAAGAAGTCGTCGAGAAGAAATAATATATATTGAATAGACAGATACCCAGAATGAGAATTCGACCCAGAAAGTTAGCCAAAATTACTATAAATAGAGGAGGCCAGTCTTCATTCTGGCAGGCAGTCTCAGAATTGCAGAGCAACACTTGTGCACACTGTAGTGCCTAGTTTTGTGGGCAAGTTTGGAGGAGAGCTGCCATTGCAGCGGCTACAGCTAGTAGATCTCGTTTGGCTTGGACTATCTCTTGGTTAGGGTTTGGACTATCTGATCATCTCTTGTTGGTGCGCTATCCTTGGGGAAAGGTGCGCTACCCTTTGTTTGGCTATCTAGCCTAGGGTTTTCTTCCGGAGTGATTCTCTATCAAGGTTAAGGTGCTCGGAGGGTGGCTTCGGCCTATGGTTGGGTGACAATAGTGATATTGTCAATGGTAAAATGAGCACATTCATTCATATTCTAATAGGTTATGGGCCCACGCCTCCTTCATTCAGTCTAATCACTGGAAGGAAGCATAGTCGTAAGGATATTAAGCTCATTGAAGAACTGCCACTAGGGTTTCTAGCAGGAGGAGTCACCATAGCACTGTCGCTAGGGATACTAGCAGGTACAGTTGCAAAAACCATAATCCTCTCGTTGAGGCACCTTAAGTGAAGGGATTGACCTAATTTCTGGATAGATCAGTGCGCCCTGGCCTAGCGCATCTCCTGGTACTCTCAGCAAGCCAAGACGTCAAGTTTGAGTTTTTGGTCAGATCTAGGGTTGACCAAGTCAAAGCAGCCATGACTTACTCTATGAAGTCAGAAAACAAGCTAGACGAAACTTCTAACTTCAGAGCGTGGAAGACAAGGATTGACCTCATCCTTGCCAAGAATAAAGTGCTAGATATCGTGAAAGGAAAGATCGTGAAACGAGAGTTTGAAGAAGGAAAAGAGAAAGAACCACAGAACATTGCAGTTATGGAAAAGTTCAAAGACGGTGACATCAATGCCATGAGTATCATGGTGGACTCTATAAAAGACCCCTTGATACTCTACATCTCCCATCTTGACTCATCAAAGAAGATGTACGATGCCCTAACAAACCTCTTCTCAGTTAGAAACATTGAACAAGTAATGAGTCTGAAGAATGAGCTATGTGACATGAAGATGAATGATGATGATATCATAACATCATTCTTTGTAAGGATCTCCCAGTTAAGAGATCAACTACAAGCTATTGAAGAGATCATTTCAGAGAAGGAATTGGTAAACATAATACTCAATAGTCTTCCCAAGACGTGGGATGCATTTGCCGCAAGCATGAACAAAAGAAAGGAGTATCCTACATTTGAAGAACTTTGGACTTGCTGTGCTCAAGAAGAATCCAGGATCAGTGCAAAAGAGAAACCCCAAAAGAAGTATGATGATCAAGCCTTCACAAAAAGATTCAAGAACTTCAGGAACAGAAGGAAGTTTGGTTCAAGGAGGAAGCCAAATCAAGAGAAAGATATTTCATAAATACAATGCTTCAACTATCGAAAGTATGGTCACTACAAGAATCATTGTCCCGAGCTAAAGAAAAGGAAGGAGAAACACGAAGCATCAGTTGCCTAAGAAAATGAACCTATAAAGAAGACTAAGCAGGATGAAAGAAACTTCTTCTTCTGAAGGTAACAATACTCTTCTTAGTACTTGTACATATCATGTTTGCATAGACTATACATATCTTGTATATATATCTATTAGAAGATAATATGTTCCAAGAAGAACTATACTTATGGAAGAACAACAAGATAAGGATTTCTATCATTATGCAAGTCAAATAACACATATGAAAGGATGAAATACATCAAACTAATCATGTGGAAGCTATTACAAGATAAACCGAAATTAGAATCAATCCTAAAGAGACTTAGAAAAAGCAAAGATAGAAAGAAGTCAGCAATCAAGAGGAAATTGGAAAAATATTTGTAACACTTTGCAGAAGGCAATAAGGATGTAGACGGAAGCGTGGAATCTCCTATATGGAGGGAGTCGATTATATATTTCCAAAAGAAAACATGCACTCATACATGAAGCAAGGATTAGGAGGGATATACTCCTATGATCCATTCAAGATGATGAAGTATATATATCCATGGTAGCAGCCATGAAAGGCAGTACGTGTTTAGTTCGACCTTAGAAGAAGTCTTCTTCGAAGAGAAGCCTTAAAGTATCCCTGATTGTCCATCCACATCCGTGATCCTATGATGAAAGGAAGAAGTGGAATATTTAGGGCATGGAATCTATAAGAAACTCCATGGACCCAAGAGCTAAAGAAAAACATGAGGAAGAACATGAAGATTCCAAGAAAGAAAGAGAAGCCAGAATAACCAATCATTGTATCGAGAATCACAAAATTACCAGCCTGATATGAACTCACTAAAAGCAATCAAGCAAAGGAACTGAAAGTTGTGATGAAGAACAATGTATATGAATGCAAGCATTACAAGATCCAGAACTAGAGGTTCTCCCATATGGAGGGAGAAGAATATGATGATTACTTGTTCCAGTAAACTAGACATACCTCTACATGAGTCATTATATCATCTGCGATATCCATGGGTTGGAGTTCTACATCAGATGAATGTAAATACTGTTCCCTAGAGAAATTGAACAAAGAACGTATGAAGAGAAACCTCAAGTCTTTGAGGTATACCAGAAAGAGACCCTTGTATACATATGGAAGAAGACAACTTGGTGGAGAACCTCCAATGCACAGCAGAAGCGTGGTGAAGATTTTCTATAACAGAGATATTGTATCAGAATGATTACTTAGAAGATCAGGATGATGGATTGCCAATCCATGACAAAGATATCATGATGACAGAAGAAGTGCCACATGGATATGTTCCAGTTTGACCCTTGCCACAATGTTGTGAGGAATCCAACAATGATATACTTTATTGATCAGAGCTATAGGAAGCCTTCATAGAAAACTAGTGTTACAAACCGAAGTACATTTGAAATCAAGAATTACATTATTCGTGATGAAGTCCAGAAAGGAGAAATTGGTTCTCCAATACATATCTCCACAGATGAGCAGATAAGCAGACATTTTGGTAAAGCTTATGTCCAAGATGAAAGAGCTTGCGTACTCAAGTTGGAGCTCATGGAGACGACTTCCTTACTGAAAAAGGAAGAGATGACTCCTAGGTTGGGAGGGAGCATTGATGTGTTATTGATTGATGGACAATCATTTTTCAGTTCAAAAATGGTCTAGGATGAGCAGTTCCTTTCCAGTTAGGAAAGTGGATTGAGATTTCTGACGAACATACATTTTCGAGTTCGAAAAATGGTCCAGATTGTTGATGTACCATAGACAACGACTTCCCATTGTGGTTAACATGGGAAGTGGTCTAGGGCAGTCTCTCTTCTTGAGGGTTACTCAAGAAGACTAGACTGCCTTGCCGGGCAACGATTTCCCATTGTGGTTAACATGGGTAATGGTCTGTTTTGGAGGTTGGTGCAGGATAATCATTTCCTTTGGAAATGGTCCAAACAGTCATTCCTTAGGGAGGATTCACTCTCTCCAGGTTGCACTTTGTTTAGTGCCGGAGGAATGACCCAGGGTGGGGAATGGTATAGGTTCAACAATCAGGGACAAACATTCCTTAGGGAAGACTCATTCTCTCCAGGTTACACTTTGTTTAGTGTCAGAGGAATGGCCCAGGGTAGGGAATGGTCCAGGCTCAGAAATCAATACAATTATTCTTCCTTACTTGAGAAGAATAGTCTAAATAGCTCATCATTGATGTTCGACCTTCTGAGGGAAGATGCTCCTCCAAGATCTCATATATGTGAGTGGAAGAATGACCCAGATGATTTCGTTTATATCATAACATTGTTTATGTGAAGGTTGATATTAGATGATTGTTATGAAGACTATATGTCTCTAGAGAGTAGATGTATACTACTGTGGTGGATGTGTTCCACTGTTTGATCAAGTACCTGTGTGCTAATTGGTGTGGTAGTGTACCACTGGATTGTAGTTGTGTACTACTATGGATAGACACAGTTGTGTTCTATTGAATGATATTGTTCCGATTGCCTTGAAGACTATCAGCAGTATTGAAAATGATTATCATCTAGATGGATGATCAATGAACAAAGATTTCCCAGAAAGAAAATGGTTTAGAACATTTATTCTTCTAGATTAGAAGAATGGCTCCTGTGTCACTCTATGGAGTGAGCATCATGTCTGATTACTCAGATAGAGTATGGTTCCAAGAGATGATGCAAATGATGACACTGATGGCGATGATGGTTCTCATGATCTAGTCATGAGATAGTCTATACAACTATGTTGATGCTACCGGGTGAATGGTATGTTTGTGCTCAAGACCATTACCTGTAATACCTCCCTAGATATGAGGGAGTGTTTATATTATGGTAGCTGCAGGAGGTATTTACCTCCATGTGTAAACCTGACGAGAATAGAATATTCCAGGAAGCAAGAAGAAACCCTAATGAGTTGGCGAATAACCCTGGAAGACATGTCGGCTCAAGAAGATAACTTGTATTAGGTTATTAGCCTCCAAGATAAGAAGTCAGACAAAAGAAATAATATATACTGAACAGATAGATACCCAGAATGAGAAGTCGGCCCAGGCAGTTAGCTAGAATTACTATAAATACAGGAGGCCAGTCTTCATTCTAGCAGGCAGTCTCGGAATTGCAGAGCAACACTTGTGTGCACTGTAGTGCCCAGTTTTGTGTGTAAATTTGGAGGAGAGTTGCCATTGCAGCGGCTACGGCTAGCAGATCACGTTTGGCTTGGACTATCTCTTAGCTAGGGTTTGGACTATCTGATCATCTCTTGTTGGTGCGCTATCATTGGGGAAAGGTGCGCTACCCTTTGTTTGGCTATCTAGCCTAGGGTTTGCTTCCGGAGTGATTCTTTGTCAAGGTTAAGGTGATCGGAGAGTGGCTTCAGCCTATGGTTAGGTGACAATAGTGATATTGTCAATGGTAAAATGAGCACATTCATTCATATTCTAACAGAGGCTCTAGTGTCAAACTTATAACTGGTTGTTTTACTCAAGGGATTCTACTAAAATGGTATATATTGGAAAGATAGAGTTAGGACTAAGGGAATGAAATTTTTTATGAGTATAACTTATAACTCTGGCATTTCCAACCCATATTTGATAAACATACATCATCCATTAAATGTAAAAAACATATTGATTAACCCCATCTCCTGAAAAATGTCAAATTAATTGAAAGAGATGGTGAAAGGAAATTCAAGTGGGAAATGCAAGTATCTTCACCGGGGCTATGGATGTTCGCTGGAAATGAAGCAAGGCCTGTGATGTCAGGGTGACTATACCATAGGCTATGGATGTTTTTTGGTAGTGTAGTAGAACCATGAGGATGAGAAAGAGTACCAATGAGTATCTTTATTCTAATACCCAATCAAACTAGTTTCCTTAGAAATACCTTTAAGATCTTGAAAACCTTGAGTTACAAAACACTAGTTATAAATTTGTCTCCTTCGCTAAAATTTCTGATTTCATTACCCTAAACACTTCCCATGTAAAGTTGAATGAGTGAAAATATTTTTATCCTTATCTAGTCTTACTCTATAAAAACATGTTAAATTCTAAATTTGGTGGTGGTTCAGTTTCTTCAATTATAGATTAATCACACAATGAGAAGAAAATGTTTACTCTTGTTTTATAGCATTCACTAGGAGTGTTTAATTAATTTTATTCCAGAATAATGACTCCATAACCCAATAAAAGACACATGGTCTGCATTTCTTTAGCATCTCGCAGGGAGACACAATCCCCAGATGGAACCAAATGTTGTAAAAAGGTGAAATGACATTTTATTTGATTTTCAATTCAAATTTTCACCAATCCTAAATCCCCATGTATCCAAATTTCATTTTAAAAGGGTAAGGTAAAGTTTATTGGTTATTGTTGGATTTTCTAAGATTTTAAAGTCAATAACACCAATAGCATATTCCATCTTACCAATGACATATGCCATTCCAACCTGATTTTATTCCCAATCAAATCTCTCTATGAGTAATTCGAAATCCTTTCACTCTTCCAGATTTTGTTTTTTAAAATGGAATCCTCTAAACCCACTAAAGCAAAGAAAACATCAATTGTTGAGGAATATAATTTGGTTGATAGAGACAAGGATATCTTTGATCTAGTCTCGTTATTTGACTCTTTTGAATTATACCAGCAAGCGACTCAAAAATTTAGGGATTTAGTGGACCATTACCATGCTTGGGAATCCGATTTGGAAAAAATATTATTGCCACAAGTGTATGATTTCTATGAATTCATGGTCTGGTGTGCCTTGAATTACATTCCTTCCAAGAAAACTATAATTTCCAAAAATAGGTCTGTGTTCATTGACATACACTTCTCAAATGCTAAGATGGTCATTAAACCCTAACAGTGAAATGCTAAATTAGATTGTATTAGCTAAATTATTCAGAGAGTTAAAACCCCCAGATAGAGTTTCCCTTTTACAATCTTATTTATGAAAAAACCTTTATACCCTTGCAGAAGATGTTACTATTGAAATTGACCGATTTCCTGAAATTTAGAGACAAATTGTTTCAATGATTTATGTGGTTTTAGGAAAAGATAATGATCTGATAGTTGACGATTTTGTTATAGGGTGTATGATATAAATTTTTCCACATATAGTAAAACCATTAACCAAATTCAATTGTGCCCATTTTTTAGCCAACAAGATTCATCACCAGTTGTCATAATTTGAAACTCTTAGAATCTTTAGATACCAATCCTACCTTGTTCACCTCTTTTTGTTTTCTCAAGATGTTCATTTTTTACATCTTGGATTATAATTTGAAGATGGAATTGGTAACCCAGTCTTTTCCATTCACTGGTATTCTTTGATTAGGAAAAAGACTCAGAACGTAGGATTCTCATAATATTTCAACCAGTTAATGTCAAAATATTATCAAATTATACATGATGAGTTCCCTCCTAGAGTCTTTCCAGAATGTAAGAATTTATTACAACTAAGTCCTGACAAGAGAATATGAGACTCTTACATTTTTTAGAATCACACTGAAATTAGAGTCTGTGGTTTAGAACTCTGACCTTTTCTTTTACCTAATTTCTTGACTCCCATAATATTTTCACTAGAATACATTAGACAGAGATTAAATTTAGATCACATCCATTTTGTATCAAGAAAATACAAGGTCAGTTTTAAATTGAAAAAAAAAGGTGGGACCTTTTATTGTCAATACTAGATCAAACTCACAGGAAACAACAAATCTTCTTCCAAATATGGGATTTCAACAGGGAGAGGCATGTATGTATGATCCTCGTGCTATACTTTCTTCAAAAATGATTGCACATGGACAAGTTCCTTATCAACATCAACAGAAAGAAAAATTGGAGCTACTAGCAAACCAGAACAACTTGGAAGATGTGCAGAGTATTTTGCAAATCTAGAGTGAATTTATAGAGAATCCTTCAAAGTATCCAGTCACATAGACCCCTCAGTATTTTGAGAAGACATACAAAATAAATACTACAGGGTCAGCCTCAACGGACTTAGAAATAGAGGAAGAAAGGTCAAGGAAAAGGTAGAAGATAGAGGTATTAAGTGAAGATGAAGATCCAAAAATACAAGAAGAATTAGCACCAGTGGTTAGAGAACCTACTATAATGGTTGAAGTGTCATCATCAACGAACCCTCAGAGTGCTAACAATCAAATCATATTGATCATGTTCATCAGTTCATGGCTAATAAGAAGATGGGTGCAAAGATTAAATGAAATATCCTTCCTAAAATATTTGACCATGAGACATCTCAAACTATGATGCTATCAACTGTAGACTATGAAAAGGGTAGAATGAACATAGCAGTGCTTGAAACAAAAGAGAAAAATAAATTTATAAACTTATCTATTGATCTTAATGTAGTTCACCCACTGGATAAAATGGATCTACAAAGGCAAACTGGAGAAATATTGTTCATAGAGATGTGATGATAGCTAACCTTGGAATAAAGAAGCTGCAAGTTATAAATGAAAAGCTCATAAACTAGCTTAAAAATGAGAAGTTGACCAATAGAACCAGGGAGATGAGAGTGGAGGAATTGGAATAGTGGGTGATGGATCTACGAACTAATCCACAAAATGAAACATTTGTGCAAGATCTGATGAAAACAAAAGATACATATATCTAGGTACTAAAGATAAGGCTTAATATCCATGGAACTAAACATGTTTAGGCTCTAGAGTTGCAGGTAATCCAAGCATAAAAGTATCAACTTCTGAAGAAAATGGTACAGATGGAAGGATACATTGAATTACATGAAAAATAGATGAAATCCTGAAAGGGGGATCTTCTTTATCACAGGTAACATAATCAATAGAACCAATAAATGGGTTATCAAAAGCATTGGCAGATATGAACCTAAAGGGAGCTAAGATTGAGAAGTTGAAGAAAGAAATTTCAACACAAAAAGAAGAAATCAAAGATAAAGATAAAATGATTAGAGAATACCAGAAGATAAAAGCTAAGATGCTAACAGACATGGAACAAATGAAGGACAATTTGTGTGGAAAAACATATCTAATTGGAGATAGACACATTATTTGGGATGAAATCATTGTTGAAGTTTCCAAGATTTGGCATTACTTCAAGATAGTTGATGAAGAAATCATTTTGACAGATGAAGCAAATGAAACTCTAAAGAAAAAATTCCAAGAATTAGGAACTAGACCTCAGGTTGCTACATGAGTTATCAAGTTTCTCAATCCCAATCCCAGTGAAGTATTGAAAAGTAAAAGTGTCAAAGACAAAACTATGATGGTGATGGAGACTGAAAACATTTTCACCGAAATAAATTTACTTCAGCAAGCTTAGAACAAATGCATATCGGTGAAGAGAAACATTGAGTTATTCACCAAAAAAATTGAAAATCTAGTAAAGATAGGATTTCCTTCGGCATGGGACGACAAAGGGAAGCTTTTATCCTATGAAATTTATAGAAAGTATTTATTCATAATAAGAGAGAGTGAAGAAAATTTCAAAGGAATGACTGGTAATTTGAGAGGACAAACTATTGTAGATTTACTCATAGATGATTTCTATCTTCTATGGAAAATAAAAAAATTATTTTCAAGTCCTACATATGAGAAATACACTAAGATATACATCAAATATAGGAAAATGAAGTCATTCAACTATCCATCAAGTGAAATTTGGAAGTTTCTCCTCCAACTGTTGACTGAATGAATCATCAAGACAATTGAGGAAAATCATATTTTCAAGTTTTAATATTTTTGGAAAGTCAAAGATTTCTTTTTATACGAAAGGATGAGAAATATGATCAAATAACCACTTTGGGTTACAATCTAATTTGCATAAATTTCTAAGAAAAATTCAATTCAAAGAGATATTTTTGGCTCGAAAAGACCACCATCTTTAATACAATCTTGCAAGCTTTGAGTGATTCAAAATTTATGTCTCAATTCGTATGACCCATGTTCCTGATGTTATCTCCATGTTCATAATTCCTTCTTGAATGTATCTGATGTTATAATTGTGATAATTTAGTACAACAACTACTATTGTAACTGCAAAAGGTTGTGATAATTTTGTTAATGTTTAAGCCATTATTATAGTTCTTTTGCATTCAATAGATAACAATAGAATAATACAAGATCACTGAGAAATACACAATCACAAGAGACACAACATTTATCCTGGGAAACCCGCTAGGAGAAGAAAACCCAACAAAACTTCCTTATTATAGATAGCCAATACAATTCCAAGAGATAACTCAAACTAATACAGGAGATCCTCTCCCAAATATGCGCCACTCTCTCTCCTTCTTCTCTAACTGCAGATCTGAAACTTGTCTCTCAATGAGCAAGTGAGTTGTGTGTATAAGTGAGGCACTAGCCTCTTTATTTATACAAGACTGGCACATGTGAAGTGTCTCTTCACTGGCAGGGCCGACTTCTCCAACTGGATGGTTATAACCACCTTTATTATATTTTGGGGCCTCTTTAATATCTTCTAGGGCTGACTTATTATTCTGCCTATTGCAATTATCTTTTGACCAATCCGCAAAAGGGGATTTGGTCCTTTATAATAACCGACATTATCAATCCACAATGGGGATTGATCCGATGAATAATATATCAAATAATAATAAGAATACACTTTGTAGTTACATTATTTTAACACTCCCCCTTAACAAGAAGGGTATTCTTCAGTAGCATCATGCGAGAGAGAGAGGCCTTTATCATCAACAACATCAAGTGGGTGAGAGGAAAACATCATCAATATCATCTTGGAACACTGACTGGCGTATCTATAAATCATCGGAATTTTTCTTCATCGATAGCATCGTCATTCTCAAAGGAATGCAATCATCATCTGCATCAATATGTATTAGTGTAAAATTGATACATCATCATCATCATCACAGCACGAGGCTAGCTCATCATAATAATACTAGACTGGCTTTACGTCACAGCTATCCAGCCGGAAGCATAGTTCTAGTCTCATCTCACCGCCTTTCTTTATGTCACAGCTGTTAAGATGGAAGCAAGATGCTCGTCCTGTTTTACGTCACAACCATCAGGTCAGAAGCAGGATACTAGACTGGCTTTACGTCACAACTATCTAGCTGGAAGCTCAGTGCTAGTCTCATCTCATCATCTTGCTTTACGTCACAACCATCAGGTTGGAAGCAAGGTACTCGTCCTGCTTTACGTCACAACCAACAGATCAGAAGCAGGATACTAGACTGGCTTTACATCACAACTATCCAGTCGGAAGCTCAGTGCTAGTCTCATCTCATCATATTGCTTTACGTCACAACCATTAGGTCGGAAGCAAGGTACTCATCCTGCTTTACGTCACAACCAACAGGTCATAAGTAGGATACTATACTGGCTTTACGTCACAACAATCCAGCCAGAAGCTCAGTGCTAGTCTCATCTCATCATCTTGCTTTACATCACAACCATCAGGTCGGAAGAAAGGTACTCGTCCTAATTTACGTCACAACCAACAGGTCGGAAGCAGGATACTAGACTGGCTTTACGTCACAACTATCCAGCAGGAAGCTCAGTGCTAGTCATATCACATCATCTTGCTTTACGTCACAACCATCCGGTCGGAAGCAAGAGATGTCTCATCACAACAACTACTCCCCCTTTCGAGGAAGGTCCTTTCGGACTATACCAATCTTATCTCGAAAGTGCTCAAACTTTACATGAGATAGAGGCTTGGTCAACACATCAGCAACTTGTTCATCCATGCTAATGTACTGGAGCTTTAAGGCTCCTCTCTGCACCATGTCATGGATGTAATGATATCGTATCTCTATGTTCTTTGATCTATCATGGAATATAAGATTCTTTGTCATCTTTATGTAGCTCTGGTTGTCACATAGGATTGTGGTTGCTTCCATCTCTAGGTCAAATAGACTGGTCAACAACTTTTGAAGCCATATAGCTTCATAGCTGGCAGAACATGCAACAATGTATTCTACTTCCGTTGTGCTGAGAGCAATGCTGGATTGCTTCCTACTCTACCACGAGATCATAGCTGATCCCAAACTGAAACAACATCCTGAAGTGATTTTCCTTTCAGAAACACTTCCTACCCAATCTGCATCAGTATATCCACTCAGTGTGAAATCATGATCTCCATCATAGCTGAGACCACAATATATTGTACCTTTAAGGTACCTCATCACATGTTTTGCAACCACTAGGTGAACATGTATGGGTTCTACCAGAAATTGACTCAAGGTGTTCACGGAAAAAAAAATGTCTGGTCTGGTGTTCGTCAGATACATCAGCAATCCAATAATATGCCTGTACAGTGTGGCATCAATCAACTCTGACGAAGTGTCAACCAACAACTTCAACTTTGCTTCCATAGGTGTATTCATGGACTTGCACTTCAACCTGTCGAATCTCTTCAGGATTTCGACTGTATACTTCCCTTGGTTAAGGAAGATCCTCTCAGGACTTTGCCATACCTCAAGACCTAAGAAATAATGCATTAGGCCAAGGTCTTTCATTTCAAATTATGAGGCAAGTCTCTTCTTACATTCAGTGATGATCTTTTCTTCTCCAGTTAAGAATAAGTCATCCACATATAGAAGTAATATTACTGGCTCATCGTTCATGACCTTGAAGTAGAGGTTAGAGTCTGCTTTACTCTTGGTAAAGCCTAAGCTCATCAAGAAACTGTCTATACGGCCATACCAAGCTCTAGGATCTTGCTTCAATCCGTATAAGTCTTTCTTCAATCTGCAGACATGAGACTTCATGTCTTCAACCTCAAATTTCTGAGGTTGCTCTATATACACTTCCTCTTCGATGACATTGTTTAGGAAAGTTGTCTTCACGTCCATCTGGTGAAACTTCCACTTCATCTTAGCTGCAAGAGCTATGATGGTTATGATCGAAGTGTATCTGGCCACATGAGCAAATGTCTCTTCATAGTCAATGCCTTCCTTCTGGGAAAATCCACGAGCGACAAATCTTTCTTTATACTTCTCAATACTTCCATCAGTAGCATGTTTTATTTTGAAGAGCCATCTGGAGGATACCACATCTTTACTCTTTGCTCTGGGAACTATTTCCCATACTTCTTTCTTCATTATGGATTAGTTTTCCTCTGTCAAGGCATCTGCCCATTCTTTCCTCTGAATGGCTTCTTCAAAGAAGGTAGGCTCCTCTTCTAGAATATCACACATCAAAGCCATATAACTAGAGAATGGCTTTGGTATTTTCACCTGTCTCGTAGTTCCTTGGGGAACAATGTACTTCTCTCCATCTTGAATAATCTCTCTAGCCCAAGATGGCTTCCTTTTATGGAGGATCGTCATTTGAGGAGGTTCTTGGACTTCTGATATATCATGTTCTTCTAGAATTTCCTCATCAGGGGAAGTTATGACTTCCCTCACTGGTTGTGCGGCTCTGGGAACCTCCCTCATTGCAGTACTGGGGATTGCGGGTTCCTCTTCATATACTTCTTCAAGATGGCATCTTCCAGATTTCTTGAGCACTGCATCTTCATCAAAGGTCACATCCCTGCTGATCTCAATGTGACGGTGACCTAGTATATAGATTTTGAAGGGCTTGGAGACCTCACATTATCCCACAAATATTCCCTTATTTCCTGAAGGTTCCAGCTTGTTTCTCTTCTCTTTTGGTATATGAATAAATACTGGGCAGCCAAATATTTTGAGATGGCTTACCTCTGGCTTCTTTCCGATGAACATCTCTTCCGGTATATTGAGCCCAAGTGCACTATCAGATAATCAGTTCTGCACATATACAACTACCATTGTTGCTTCTGCCCATAAGCATATAGGAAGATCTTGATCATGGATCATAGTCTTCACAACTTCCATTATCGTTATGTTCTTTCGTTCAACTACACCGTTTTGTTGGGGATTATAGGGAGTGGTGAGTTCCCTCTTGATCCCAACATCTTTGCAGAAGTTCTCAAACTCTTTTGATGTATATTCTCCTCCATTATCTGACCTGAGTATCTTAATCTTTCTTTCAGAAAGATTCTCTATCAAGGCTTTGAATTCCTTCAACTTACTGAAAACTTCATCTTTAGATTTCAAAAAGTATATCCAGGTCTTACAAGAATAATCATCAATAAATGATACATAATATACATACCCATTAATGGAGGACGATGGCATTGGGCCACATACATCTGAATGAATGAGCTCTAGGACTCCTTCTGCTTTGATGTCTCTCTTTGGAAATGGGTTCTTGATGTTCTTCCCTTGTGCACATCCATTGCATACACCTTCATGGTCAACCTTGAGTTCTGGTAAACCTGTGACCGCTTTGCATATGTATGGTAGCGCCTTGTAGTTGATGTGAGCTAATATTCTATGCCAAAGTTCGCATGAGTTTTCAATGGCATGGGTCATGGCAGCCTCTGAGTGACCCTTTAGTTTATACAATCCATTTTCTTCACTTCCAATGATGATTGCTTCATTTAAGGTTTCTCCTTTAGCCCACATGAGAACTTCTCCATCTATAAAGGCAACTTTGAAGCCTTTCTTTTCTAAAGCTAAAATGGAGAGTAGGTTCTTGGTCAAACCTAGTACATATAGTACATCCTTCTTCTTCAATGAATTCCCTGAATTCAATTTGTGGTTTGATTCTCCCACTCCCTTGATGGCATATTGGTAATCATCTCCAAGTGTCACTTTCTGAGAAAACTTCTTTTCTAAGATACAAGAGAGAATGTTTCTTTGTCCCGTCATGTGCTTGGATACAACACTATCAATGAGCCTAGTGTCCTCTCCAGGTGTTACATATCCCGAGAGGGTCGAGATTAAGACATGGTCTTTGATCTACTCTCTTATCATCTTTGTGGGTGGCTCTTCATCTTCAACTACATGGGCATGGTGCCTCTGATGTTTTCTCTTGTATTCTTCTCATCTGGCTGGACAAAACTTCGCAATATGTCCCATCTTGTCACAATGATAGCATTGTACAGATGAGTAGTCTCTTTCCTTTCGTTGTCCTTTCTTCTGAAATCTCCTTGGATGAGATTCTT
>ML798678.1:152279-168593 GCA_009831015.1 Picea engelmannii | reverse complement strand
TGTTAAGGTCCTAACCCGCACATAGGTAGATCAATGTATTCGGATGTAATAAAGGTCAATATTAATAAGGCCTTTCAATAAAATAGAATAAGGCGGATGTAAGAATACCTAATAGAAGCTTTCGCTTCTAGAAGGATCTTCCTCTAGATGCTTCTCTTAATAGACATATTTAGTATACATAAGAGGCAAAGGTATGAGAAACCTAGCTTGGAGATTATTGTAACAGAGCGTTGCTCGACTGGAGGTTTCCCCCTCGAAGAGGCCTGTGAACATTGCTATCTGAATCAAAGTGCTATTTTTGTTGCTATTTCGTATATCATTTCTATATATTGTGAAGATTATGCTGGATATTTTACTATTATTTTGTCATTTCTAGCATTTCATTTCTATTCTGCATATTTTATATATCTGGTATCTTGCATGAACATAATGCAAAACATTCATCCTAAATTTGGTGTTGTCCTTGTCTCTGTTCATCCCGTTATCCCCCACTCATAGGGATAACTAAGGACATGATGTCTCGAGGCCCTCAGGTTTCATACATGGAGTACCGAGAGACAAACCATTAGGAAGAGCCCCACATCACACCACCCATCACCATGAGATCAATGGATGCACCATTCACCACACCATCTTGGCTCACAAAGAAAAACATGTATTGGTCCATGAGGTAATGAGTCTGGTGTTGTGGTAAGTGTCGTTTTAATAAATGAAGCATTTGAATATGTTGCAAAGGGTTCTTCCTTGATTTTGAAAACGTTTGCTTGGAAATTATGCTCTTTCCCCTATTTCACCTTGGTGATTGACATTGTGTCCTAGAAAGTGGTCACCCGCGGGGAAAGGTTTGCTACTGGGGGTTCTCCTTGACGAGTCATTGTTCCATTCCCGCACATACTTGCCACTTTCCATGTTTCTCTCCCTTTGTTTCCTCATTTCTTGGTTTTTCGAGCCACATTGACCCATGAAGGGCTTGTACCTCATTTCATGGGAATAAGGGGATAAAGGCCCAGAGGCTTGTAGCTGGAAAAAGATAAAATCCAATCATAAACCTTCTATATGATCGCCCAAGGATCCCGAGAACAATGAAATACTTCTCAGAAAAATCGAGGGACCTGTAAAAAAATAACTAATTGAACATGCCAACCAATGTATAGTGTGTGTGGGAAAAGTTTTTCATACTTAGGTATAAGTCCCACACATCGTCTTCAACTTGGGGAAGCACAATGTGACCAAGGTAGAATTAATGTGGAGAATTTGTTTCATGCTTAGGCAGGAGCCCCACTTTCACTTCAACTTGGAAACACTCTAATAAACTATTGGAAAAAAGGGTTTGGAAAAATCATGCATCACGGACAAAGGGTAGCACACCCTCTACAAAGTAACCCACAAATGATAAAATATGAGCCCTTGCATGTCAAGAAACCCATGCCCAGAAGTATTACCCCCTATCAACCTCATACTCTTCACATGACTTAGAGAAGGTCCACTTGGGAAACACTCATTGATTTGGGGAATGATTCACCCAATAGGTCATCATGACAACCCTCCCATACTTAAATTTGGCAAGTTGTATAAGGTCTTTGAGCATTTGTTTATTTTGAGAGGGGGGATTTGATGCACATGTCCGAGTGGTTCTTTTATTATATATGTAGATTTTAACCTTGTACAATATTTTATTGCGAACAAATTTTCAATAAAAGAACAGAAAAGATACAATGAAAAATACAAACATTACACAAATATTTTTCCCTTGGAAACCCAAACCGGGAAAACTAGCATATTCTATATTCATTCATGTCATACATTGTTTACAATACAATATACATGTATGAGCCAGCGACATCCAAAACCATAATCCAGTGAATTGTATTAGTCAACAAACCTAATTTCTTAATCGGAAATAGAAAACCATTGGTGAAAAACCATGTGCCAAAAAACCACCCATAAATGGACACAAAAATTGAGGAAAACAAATTTGGGGGCAATGCCCCTGAACCCCAATGCAAGGGGGCTCCGCCCCCCTGCGCGCTCGACACAACATAGACACTAGTTCTATTCTTGCAAATAATATAACACATATCCAACATTCTCCCACTTGTTGTTTTATTTGCATGCATGGGGTTAAAGGGTTACATAGTCAACAATCCAGGGCAATAATTCCCATAGATCCTCTACACCAAGAGAAATTCTCAGTGCTCACATATTTTTTTAATGAATCTACAACATTCTTCAAAGTGTCCACCTTCATCAAAAACACCTTGTTTTCTTCAACCATGTCTCTCACAAAGTGATATTGAACATCAATATGCTTTGTCTTTGAATGATAAGTCAGGTTCTTCCCCAGAAAAATTGCACTCTAACTGTCACAATCTATCGTTACATCTTGTTGTACCAACCCAATACCTTAACAAAATATTTGTAACCATACTGCTTCATTACTTACATGAGTGGTTGCCATGTATTCATCTTTTGTAGTTGAAAGTGCCACTATAGACTGCATTTTTCTCATTCAACTGATTGATTTTCCAAACAGGTTAAACACATACTCACTTGTGTATCTCCTACGATCCATATCTCTGGCCTAGTCTGCATACACAAATCCATGTATGTCCAACACTTTGTCCAATCCTGGTCTTCCTTGGTAGCACAAACCATAGCTAGTAGTGCCACGTAAATAACTGAAAATCATCTTTACTATTGTCCAATGATCCTTCCTTGGTGTTGACATATACCTGCTCAAAACTCCCACTGCATGTGCAATGTCCAATCTAGTACATACCATTTCACATATCAAAATTCCAACCACACTCGCATATGGAACACGAGACATGTCCTCTTCCTCTTCCTATGTCTTGGGACACTGATCTGCATATAACTTTACACCTATAGGAATAGGGAACTTTATTGGGTTACATTCCTGCATATTGAACCTCTGCAATATTGTCTCGACATATTTTCTTTGATTTAACCAGAGATTCCTGTTTTTCTGATCTCTTTTAATTTCCATGCCCAAAATGAAATTTGCAGCACCAATATCCTTCGTGTCAAATTTAGAGGACAATTGAGTTTTCACATCCTGGATAATCTCCCTGTTGTTTCCTATCAGCAACATGCCATCCACATACAAGACCAAATAAATAAAATGATCACCAATTAATTTCGAATATACACATTGATCCTCTTTTCTTCTTGTGAAGCCAAGTCCCAACATATAAGTATCAAATTTTTTATGCCACATCCTTGGTGATTGTTTTAAACCATACATGGACTTTTTCAGCATGCATACCAGCTCCTTCTTTCCCTTCACAACAAATCCTTCTAGATGCTTCATATATATTTCTTCTTCTAGATCCCCATGTACGAATGTTGTCTTCACATCCATCTTTTCTACTTCAAAATAAAATGCAACAACAACATATAACAAAAATATAATAGAATTTAACTTGGCAATATGAGAAAAAATCTCACCAAAATAAATTCCCTCAACCTGGGAATAACCCTTTGCTACTAATCAAGATTTTTATTTCTTTCCTTTTGCATTCGGCTTCTTTTTAAATACCCATTTGTTTCCAATGGGATTTGTTCCAGTCAGAAACTCCACTAGATGCCAAGCCTCATTCTTATCTAAGGGTGTCATTTTTTCAACCATGGCCTTTTTCCATGGTTTTCCATTCTATGAATCCACTGCCTCCCTAACAGTTCTAGGATCATCATCAATAATAGACAAAGAAAAATTTGAACGCAAATCAAATGGAGTATACCTTTCCGGTAGCATTTTTTCCTGCACTGATCTCCTCAATACTAGAGTATGAGGATCTTCTTCTTCTGATTCATGTTCTTCTGTAGAGTCTGTGATGCAGGAGCATAGCCTTCAAAGTAAAAGACTCAAGCATGGAGGCACATATATGACATCTCATAATGAGAAAGTTTCAAATCGACATTTAACTCAAAAGTAAATCGAGTTGTTGAGATATTTTTGGAAACAACATTTTTAAATATGTCGTGTTTGTAAAGTCGTATAGGACTGTAAGGAGTTACAGATGTAGAGTGTTGACTCTTATCTGGAAATAATTGTTAGTTATTGTAATAGGACAGAGTAGGTAACCGCTAAGAGTTGACGGGATAGGTTGCAGACAGGACGAGAGAGATCAGATAACCAGTCCTTAGATAGTTTGTTGTTACATTTTAAAAGTATTATGAGATAGGAAGATAGAGGGTATAGCAGAACAGGGTAGAAGAAAGATGTAGTGGAGAACTGCAATGTATGTAATTTGTTTCATGAATGAATAAAACAAACAGAATTGTCCCAAATCTTGGACTGTGTTCATTTTAATGTGTGATTGAATGAATGTTGCATTCTGTGTATGTGATTTAGTTCATTTTCATTCATGTATGATTGTTCGAGAAGTTGATCGTATGAGTTTGTGACGAAATTGGATAAGTTTCAATTGTTTCTCTTTTGAAACTCGTATGCAAGGTGTGCATCTCGAACGCAAGGAGTGCATCGACTGAGTCTTAGATTGACTCAAAAGAGTTCAGAGAGAGAACAAAGGAAACTTAGACCAGGTGCAAGGACTGCACAATGTCAAGGAACGACTAAGCATCGAAAAACCAGAACAGAGGAATGCCAGAAGGGCAAGAAGAATTTATTTTCAAGAAATCCTTCGAACTGAGTTATTGAAATCCCCAAACGCAAGGAGTGCGTGGGAAATCAAAATCATTTAAGGATCAATCTCATAAGGGATATCACTTTTCATAAGTGTTGACGAGATCCAAGAGTCATACTCATAGGAGGAGCAAAGGTAGAAACCTTTGAAGAATGATAAATATTCCAAGTCAGTAGAAATTAGAAGCTCAGGAGGAGGAGCGACAGTGGTCGTTGGATCACAGTGCAAAGGATCAACAGTCATTTGATCAAAGGTGCACAAGCCTTAGCACTTCGCACACTCAGGAAAGAGCACTTACCAAGGTTTGAGAATTGATATTTCCGAAGTCCGGGGAGCCGAAGTAAAATCTCAATCGTTTGATCATCCAAAGTAGATCTAAACCGTCAGATCGTTCAAAGTAAACCTCAAGCGTCGGATCGCCCAAATGAATCTAAGACGTCAGACACCGTGAGTTCAGGATGAGGCAAGTTTGAGACTTGAGATTTTTGAAGCCCAGAGAGCCAAAAATTTGAATTAAATCTCAATCGTCTGATCAGTTGAAGTGAATCTGAATTGTCATATTGTCTGAAGTAAATTTCAGGCATCGAATCACCCGAAGTGAATCTGAATCGTCAGAGTTCAGAAGAGGCATGGCATAGATCTGTGAGCTCTGGGTAAGGTCCCGAAGTAATTCTTAGCCGTCATATTAAGAAGAGACATGGGGTATATCTGTGAGCTTTGGGTAAAGTCCCGAAGTAATTCATAGCTGTTAGATTAAGAGGAGACATGTCGTGAATATATGGACTTCGGGTAAAGTCCCAAAGTAATTTATAGCCGTCATATCAAAGAGAGAGGTGGCATAGATCCATGCACTCCGAGTATAGAACCAAAGTAATCCTCGATCGTTAGATCCAGAGGACAAGTGGCACAAATCTGTGGGCTCTTGGTAAAGACCCGAAGTAATTCTCAATCGTCAGATCAAGTGGACACGCGTCAGTGGATTATATCCTTCGGATAAAAGCATTGGGAAAAAGGGTGAAGTTTGAGATTTGAAATATCAGAAGTCTGGAGACTCAAAGGAGATCTCGACCGTTGATCGAGAAAAGGGCCATAGGATCGTTGATCTAAGTTGAAAGGTCAAACACTCGAAGTAAAGGCAGGGTCGTTGATTGAGAAGGACAGGTGTCCGTAGATCGTCAACTTCGGAAGATTGATGTATGGAGGAAAGCAGGGTTTGAGATTTGAAAAGTCTAAAGTTCATAATCATGAAGGAGATCACATTCGTTGATTTAGGAGGGGCATATATGTTCCATAGATTTGGAAAGGGAAGATATGAACCGTCAGTTCAAATAGTACCATCAAGATCGGGAGATCGATGGTCCCGTAGCATTGTGGGGACAGGAGTTGCACAAAATTTAAAACGTTGAGGGCGGTCCGCAATCCAGACCATGGTTTTGGCAAGAGGACACATGGAGGCTTGAGGAGAATTTTGGGCCGAAAATTAGTTTGATAGAAAACCTCCTTTGGTCATGCCCTTAATCGCGTGGTCACGTGAGGTCATCGCCTAAGGACATATCAAGAGGGGGCTTATCAGAAAAGGAGATAATGCCCAGTACTCTGAGATTTCGCAGAAGAGCGAGAGGGAAGGTTACTGGTACCATAAGACCTGCACTAGAGAGCCGAAAGGTCCTGTGTTTAGATATAGAAGGAGACCACTAAGGTTTTAGAGGATCATTTGACTCAAGAATCAGAGATCCTTGACCGTGAGGTCGTGTAGCCCTACGAGGGAGTAGGGGGGATGCATCGGGTGGTATCCGAGCTAATATTAAGTTTGTTTGCAGATAGAATACAAAGGAGAAAGGAGGTAAATTGGTATCAATTGTGGTGTCAAGAAAATTTGATTTCTGTTTGTAAGCATCAGAAGGTGACGCAGTGGAATCATGCCACCCAGGAGGCGTAGAGCGAATCCAGAAATGGCAGAAGAAATGAGATGACTTTGAATGAGACTGGACGCCATGGAAACAATGTAGAGGAGAGCACTAGACACTGGAGATATCAGTGAAGATGAGAGAGAAGAGATAGAGGTCGAAGAAAATGTAGCAGAGGATGCTGCACAAGATCGTTTATTGAAGGTTGTTTCAAGAATAGGAGCCAGAGAAAGAATAAAGGTATCTATGTATGAAGGCAATTTAGAAGTTGAAGAATTTTTAGATTGGGTATGTGCTATGGAAAAATACTTCGATTACAAAGATATAGAAGAAGACAAGATGGTGAAGCATGCAGTGATAAGACTAAAAGGTCATGCAGCGCTATGGTGGGATGAACTGCAAGTCAAACGCAAGAGAAAAGGTAAGCATAAAATTAAGAACTGGGATAGGATGGTAGCCAAGATGAAAGACAAATTTATCTCAAAGGAGTACCAAATCAATCTATTCAGGAGATTGCAAAACCTGAGACAAAAAATCTTATCAGTGAACATTAGAGATGGACAGAAAGAGAATGAAGATGAAAAAATAGCCAGGTATATCAATGGGATGAGATATGAAATACAAGAGGATATCAGCATGATGTCTGTTAGTAAAGTCGATGATTCTTATCAAGCAGCCTTGAAATATGAAGAAAAATTGGCCAAGAAGCAAAGCCAACGAAATAAAGGAGGAAATTCAAGCAGAGGTAAGGGAACTAGCAGAGATAAGTTCTATAAACCGAAGCATGAAGATGGAAAACAACATAATCACCCAGAGAAAGGTGGAAGTTCTAAAGAAGGACAACATGGAGGAAGGATATATTTTTCCAAAGGAAGAGGAAGAGCCACAGGAGGCAAAGTCAGATGTTATGCCTGTGGAAAACCATGGCACAAATCTTGGGAATGCCCCGAGAAAAAGAAAGAAGGAGGAGGAGAAGCACACATTGTTGAAGCACAGAAGCATGTGGAAGAAAAAGCAGCAAAAGGAGGAAAGAACCTCATGATGAGGAAAGTTATTCTTAAACCAGAGAAGGAGGCAGAAGAACTAGTTCAACGAACAAGTATGTTCAGGACTGCTTGAAATACGAAAGACAGAGTTTGCAAGGTGATCATAGACATGGGGAGCACTGACAATATAGTATCCATAGAAATGGTGGAGAAGTTGGAGTTGAAGACAACTGCACATCCAAAGCCATACAAGGTATCATGTTTGCAGAAAGGATATCAAGTAATGGTAAGTCAACAATGCCAAGTTGAATTTAAAATAGGAGGTTATAGGGATGAAATATTGTGTGATGTAATTCCTATGGATGTCTATCGTATTTTATTGGGGAGACCATGGCATTTTGACAGAAAAGTTATTCATGATGGAAGAAAGAATACTTATACCCTAGAAAATAATGGTAGAACACATATGTTGTTACCAATAGAATACAAAGAGAAATAGAAGGAAGCTATTTCAAGTATACTTCTCATGAGTGGGAAGGAACTCTTGAATGAAGTCAAGAAGGAGAAATAAATACAGTTTCTATAGTGAGGAAGCCTAGAGTTATCCTTACAAATACTTATGTGGAATATTTTCCTGAAGAAATCCAGAAACTGTTAGAAAACTTTCTTGACATAGTAGTGGATGAGTTACCTCACTCATTTCCACCCATTAGGAGTATAATCCATCATATTGACCTTATTCCAGGAGCCAGTTTACCAAACAAAGAAACTTATAGGTTGACACCTAGAGAGAATGATGAAGTTAAAAATCAAGTCCAGGAGTTATTGGATAAAGGTTTAGTCAGGGAAAGTCTAAGCCCATGCGTAGTACCAACTGTGTTAAGTCCAAAGAAGGATGGAGGATGGAGAATGTGTATAGATTCTAGAGCCATCAACAAGATAACTATTAAATACATATTTCATTTACCAAGGATGGATGATTTGATGGATTGTTTGAGTGGAGCAAGCTATTTTTCCAAGATAGACTTGAAGAGTGGATATCATCAAATAAGGATGAGAGAGGGAGATGAATGGAAAACAACATTCAATACAAATGAAGGATTGTTTGAATGGCTGGTCATTCCATTTGGGTTGAAAAATGCACCAAGCACATTTATGATATTGATGAATGAAGTATTGAAAGACTTCATAGGCAAATTTGTCATAGTATATCTAGATGACATACTAATCTTCAGTAAGATAGAGAAAGAACACTTAAGACATTTGACATCAGTGATGGAAAAGTTGCAGCAAGAAAAATTGATGATAAATCTGAAGAAAATCTCTTTTATGAATAAGGGACTCATATATTTGGGTTTTGTGATCTCTTCAAATGAATTGAAGATGGATCCAGAAAAGGTGAGAGCAATCAGGGAATGGCCATTTCCAGGAAACATATTTGAGGTGAAAATTTTTCATGGGTTAGCGAGTTTTTATAAAAAGTTTATTAGAAATTTCAGTGGTATATGTACACCCATGTTGGAAAATGTGAAGAAGAAACACAATTCTTTCAGAGGAAGCTGAAAAAAGTTTCAAATTGTTGAAGGAGAAGATCACAGAACAACCAATTTTGGTTTTACCATATTTTGGAAAAACATTTCAAGTGAGATGTGATGCAAGTGGATTAGTTATTGGAGCAGTCTTGAGTCGGGATAATAGGCCAGTTTCTTATTTCAGTGAGAAGTTGAATGACACTAAGAAGAAGTATTCCACATATGACAAATAATTTTATGCAGTAATTCAAGCTTTGAAGAAGTGGAGGCACTATCTAATTCCTAAAGAATTTGTCTTGTACAGTGATAATCAAGCTTTGCAGTTTATTACTAGGCAAGAAAAGTTGAATTAGAGACATGCTAAATGGGTAGAATTTATGCAAAATTTTACTTTTGTTATTAAACATATTGTTGGAACTACTAACAAAGTTGCAAATGCTTTGAGCAGGAGCAGTTTAATTGTAAAGGAATTCCAAGTGGAGAGCTAAGGGTTTGAACACCTCAAGGAGATGTATAGAGAAGATGTAGATTTTAAGGAAACTTATGAAGCATGGAAGAATCCTTTGTTGGGAGATAGAAGCCCATGGACTTAATATTTGATCCATAATGGATTATTTTTCAAAGGAAGCCTACTATGCATACCGAAATGCTCAATGAGAGATAACCCGTTGAAATAGAAACATAGTGGAGGTTTGGTTGGACATTTTGGTCATGATAAGACATTTTCATAGCTAAGTAATTCATATTATTGGCCGAGCATGAGGGCAGAGGTGAAAAAAATTGTGAAGAAATGAAGAATTTGTCAGTATGCCAAAGGAAGACAACAGAACACTGGTTTGTATTAGCGATTACCAATTCCAAAAAGGCCGTGGGATGCAATCAATATGGATTTTGTTTTAGGATTGCCTAGAACTCAGAAAGGGAGCGATTCCATATTTGTTGTGGTGGACATATTTTCAAAAATGGCACATTTCATACCATGCCAAAAAACAAACGATGCTACACACATAGCCAATTTGTTTTTCAGAGAAGTGGTGAGACTACATGGATTGCCTAGGATCATAGTCTCGCACAGGGACACCAAATTTGTAGGACACTTTTGGAGGACTCTATGGAAGAGGTTGGGGACAAACTTACCCTTTAGTTCATCATATCACCCTCAGACAAATGGATAGATTGAAGTAGTAAATATGAGTATGGGATACTTGTTAAGAAGTTTAGTCATTGAGCAAGGTCGTCAATGGGATCAGATTATGGCACAAGCAGAATTTGCATTCAACAATTCAGTGAAAAGGAGAATAAGGAAAATTCCATTTGAAATTGTGTATGGTATACAACCAAGAGGGATTACAGAGTTGAGAGATATGAATCAATAAGAGTTCAGAAGCGCTGGAGCAGAAGATTTTGCAAAAGAAATGTAGAAACTCCATGATAGAGTCAGAGAATAGCTACAGGGCAACAGCCAGAAATACAAGAACAAAGTTGATAAAACGAGGAGAGAAGTTCAATTCAAAGTCGAAGATGAATTTTTATCTCATTTGAGAAAAGAGAGGTTTCCAAGGGGAACATATAACAAGTTGAAGATGAAGAAGATAGGACCATGTAGGATTCTCAAAAAAATCACATCCAATGCTTATGAAATTGAGTTTCTAGACATTGTTTGGATATCACTGATATTCAATGTTGCAGACCTGTATCCTTACAGGAGAGATGAGGCAGGAGAATCAGGTGCTCAAAAGGAAGTTCAGTGGGAAGAACAATTGCCCACAACAGAAAAACCTCAGATGGAGAAAATCATTGAACAAAGAGATGGAAAGAAAACCAGGAGTAGGACATATCTTGAATACTTAGTGAAATGTAAAGATTATCCAGTCGAAGATGCAATTTGGGTCACAGAACCTGATATTTTGAAGCATGGAAAAACAATACAAGAGATCATGGGCAGGAGTCCATGAAAATTTTAACTAGAGGAGTATGATGCAGGAGCATCTTCTTCAAAGTAAAAGACGCAAGCGTGGAGGCACGTATATGACATCTCAACATGAGAGAGTTTCAAATCAACATTTAACTCAAAATTAAATCGAGTTGTTGATATATTTTTGGAAACAACATTTTTAAATATGCCATGTTTGTAAAGTTGTATGGGACTATAAGGAGTTGCGGATATAGAGTGTTGACTCTTATCTAGAAATAACTGTTATTTATTGTAGTGGGACAAAGTAGGTAACTGCTAAGAGTTGACATGATAGGTTTCAGACAGGATGAGAGAGCTTAGAGAGCCAGTCCTTAGATAGTTTGTTGTTACATTGTAAAAGTATTATGATATAGGAAGATAGAGGGTAGAGAAGAATAGGGTAGAAGAAAGATGTAGTGGAGAACTACAATGTATGTAATTTGTCATGAATGAATAGAAAAGATAGAATTGTTCCAAATCTTGGACTGTGTTCATTTTAATGTGTGATTGAATGAATGTTTCATTCTGTGTATGTGATGTAGTTCATTTTTCGTTCATGTATGATTGTTCGAGAAGTTGATCGTATGAGTTCATGACGAAACTGGATAAGCTTCAATTGTTTCTCTTATGAAGCTCATATGCAAGGTGTGCATCTCAAACGCAAGGAGTGCATCAAATGAGTCTCAGATTGACGTAAAATATTTCAGAGAGAGAACAAAGGAAAATTAGACCAGGTGCAAGAAGTGCACAACGTTAAGGAATGACTAAGCGTCGAAAAACTAGAACATAGGAACGCCATGAGGGTGAGAAGAATTTATTTTCAAGAAATTCTTCGAACTGAGTTATCGAAATCCCCTAACGCAAGGAGTGCGTGGGAAATTGAAATCCTTTAAGGATCAAGCTCAGAAGGGATAGCACTTTTCATAAGTTTTGAAGAGATCCAATAGTCAAACTCGTAGGAGGAGCAAAGGTTGAAACCTTTAAAGACTAATAAATATTCCAAGTCAAGAGAAATAAAAATCTCAGGAGGAGGAGTGAAAGTGGTCATTGGATCACAATGAAAAGGATAAATAGACGTCTGATCAGAGCAAGGTGCACGAGCCATAGCGCTTCGCACACTCAGGAGAGAGCACTTAACAAGGTTTGAGAATTGAGATTTTTGAAGTCCAGAGAGTCGGAGAGATGAAGTAAAATCTCAATCATCCGATCATCCGAAGCAGATCTGAACCGTCAGATCATCCGAAGTAAACCTCAAGCATCAAATCGCCCAAGAGAATCTAAGTTGTTAGATACCGTGAGTTCAGGAGGAGGCAAGTTTGATACTTGAGATTTCTGAAGCCCAGAGAGCCGAAAATCCAAAGTAAATATCAATTGTCCGATCAACCGAAGTGAATCTGAATCATCAAATCATTCGAAGTAAATTTAAAATGTCGGATCACCCGAAGTAAATATGAACTGTCGGATTTCAGAAGAGACATGGCATAGATCTCTGAGATCCGGGTAAAGTCCCAAAGTAATTCATAGTTGTTAGATTAAGAAGAGACGCGGCATAGATCTGTGAGCTCCGGGTAAAGTCCTGAAGTAATTCATAACCATCAGATTAAGAGGAGATGTGGCATGAATCTTTGGACTCCAGGTAAAGTCCTGAAGTAATTCATAGCCGTCAGATCTAAGAGAGACGTGGCATAGATCCATGCACTCCAGGTAAAGACCTGAAGTAATCCTCGATCGTTAGATCCAAAGGACAGGTGGCACAAATATGTGGGCTTCGGTTAAATACCCAAAGTAATTCTCGATCATTAGATCAAGTGGACACACGCCAGTGGATTATAGCCTTTGGATAAAATCCATTGGGAAAAAGGGTGAAGTTTGAGATTTGAGATCTCAGAAGTCCAAAGACACGAAGGAGATCTCGACCGTTGATCGAGAAGAGGGCCACGGGACCGTTGATCTAAGTTGAAAGTTCAAACACCCGAAGTAAAGGCAGGGTCATTGATTGTTAGGACAGGTGTTTGTGGATCGTCAACTCCAAAATATTGACGTACAGAGGAAAGTAGGGTTTGAGATTTGAAAAGTCTGAAGTCCAGAATCACGAAGGAGATCACATTCGATGATTTAGGAGGGGAATATATGGTCTGTAGATTTGGAAAGGGTAGATATGAACCATTAGTTCAGACAGTATCGTCAAGATCGGGAGATCGATGGTCCTGTAGCATTGCGTGGATAAGATTTGCGTGAACTTTAAAATGTTGAGGGCGGGCCGCAATCCAGAATGTGGTTTTGGCAAGAGGACACGTGGAGTCTCGAGGAGAATTACGGGAAGAAAAGTAGTTTGATATAAAACCACCTTTGGCCGTGCCCGCAATCGTGTGGTCATGTCAAGTCATTGCCCAAGGACATATCAATAGGGGGCTTATCAGAAAAGGATCTAACACCTAGTACTCTGAGATTTCGCATAAGAGCGAGAGGAAAGGTTGCGGGTACCATAAGACCTGCATCAAAGAGCCGAAAGGGGTTTTTTTTTAGATACAGAAGGAGACCACTAAAGTTTATTAGGGTTATTTGACTCAATAATTGGAGATTCTTGACCAGGAGGTCGTGTAGCCCTACGAGGGAGTAGGGGGTTGCATCAGTTTGATTCATCGTCCTTTGGCTCAAACTCTGTTTTCTCTGGTTCTTCCTTACTTGGTAGGACTTCCTATTTGACAACATCCTTCATTTCTCAAAATACCACATATTGACTATAAAAAACCTTATTATTTTCTAGGTTCCAAAGCTTATAACCTTTCAAACCATATTTATACCCAATAAAGATACAATTTTTAGCCTTCTTATCTATCTTACTCTAGTTTTCATTTTGAACATGTACATAGCCCTCACAACCAAATACCTTGAGATGTGTGAGTGGATGTTTCTTACCAGTCCATACCTCTTGTTGATTCTTGTCATCCAGTGCTAACGAGGGTGATTTTTTGACCAGGTAACATGCAATACCCACTTCCTTTGCCCAAGATTCTTTCCCTAACCCGACACCACTAATCATGCACCTTGTTTTTTCCATTAGCGTCTTGTTCATCCTTTCTACAACTCCATTCTGCTGAGGTGTATATGGAGTAGTTTTATTCCTTTCTATACTACACTTCTTACATAATTCTTCAAACTCATTCCCACAGAACTCTCCACCATTATCTATCCTCAAAACATTATTTTTTTTCTCTATTTGATATATTTCTTCCTGAGGAAATATATCCAAGTATTCCTCGAGAAGTCATCTATAAATGAGACATAGTACACAGATTTTACCAATGATGGAACCAACACAGGTCCAAACACATCATTGTGCACTAGCTGTAAAATTTCTTCTGCCCTCGTTGCACCAGAAGGGAATCTTACCTGATTATGCTTCCCATATACACAATGTTCACATAAATCAAAATCCAAAGAGAAATTAAACATACCTTTACCATGTAGTAGTGGAAGACCCTTCTCTCCAATATGCCCCAGTATTTTCCACAACATAACCTTTTCTCCAAAGATTGTAGGAGTTTTTTTCTTCTTTTGATCCAATATCAGGAACAATGGAACTATTACACCCATCACTAGTAGTGCTTCCTTGCAGCTTATACAGAGTTCAAATACGAACTCCCTTCAACAACACCATTGCTCCTTGAACCATCCTACAGGTTTCTTTTTCAAATACCATTTACCCCTGCATCATCCATTTTTCTTACATAAATCAAATTTATGTCCAATCCTGGGATGTACAGAACACCATGAAGTGCTCTAATCCTTCCATATATGAGCCTCAACTTGAATTTTCCTCATCCTATGATTATGTTTGTTGAGTCATCACCTAGGAAAACATTACCTCCATCATACCTTTCATATTCATAGAACCACTCCCTATGGGGAGTCATATGAAAGGAGTCACCCGAGTCAACCAACCATGCCTCATGATTTGAATGTGTGCTTGAAGAATCCAGGTACACATCCCCTCCTTCCTTGGATATATTTTCTTCTGTAGAAGGAGAACCTCCAGATCCCTTCACTTTCTCAATGCTTTTGCATCTACATTGCTTCTTGAAGTGCCCTTATTTTCCACATCTCCAACATACCTTTACAAAATTTCCAGGAGATTTATATTTACCCTTAAACTTAGATATCCCACTTGAGGGCTTAGATCTATTTCTATCCTGGGAGTGTCCTCTTGCAAATAATGAATTTGTGTTCTATTCTTCCATGTTCTTCCGTCTCATCTCCTACGACGCCAAGGATGAGATGACATCATCGAAATTCAAGGTAGTTGTATTACTACCTATGGCTACAACCAGACTATCCCACGAGTCCGGCAAAGAGAAAAATAAACTAATGCACTTATCTTCATATGAAATTTTAATCCCAACATATAATAATTGACTTACCAGAGTATTGAATTTGTTCAGATGCTTTATCAACGAGTCTCCATCTCTCATCCTCAGGTTATACAGCTTCTTCCACAGGAACAGTTTATTTACCGATATAATTTCCCTAACTTATTTCATAACTCCATGGTTGTAGCTTCCCCTAACACATTCAGTAATATTAAATCTAAGAGACACAATCGGATTATGTTCTTCACCTTCTGATCCAAATTTTTCCAGTCATCTGTCGACGTTCCTGTAGGTGCAGTACCTGGATCCACCGTGATCCACTGATATCATCTACCAACAAATATTCCATCTTGATCTTCCACAACTCAAAAATTTTCCCATTAAATTTATCGATCTCTATTTTTGAATTTCTCACCATTTTGTTTTACTTGAAGAATCAATACCATAGATATGCCACTCTAACAAGGCTTATCACAGGCCCGAGCCAAACCCCTGACCAGAAAGGAATCCCCCTAAAGCCAATAATTTCTCTGATACCAAATGCATATTTTAACCTTGTACAATATTCTACTACAAACATATTTTCAATAAAAGAACAGAAAATATACAATGGAAAATACAAACATTACACATAGATTATTCCCTTGGAAACCCAAACCGAGAAAACCAACATATTCTATATTCATTCATGTCATACATTGTTTACAATACAATATACATATAGGATCCAAAAACGTACAAAACCATAATCCAATGATCTGGATTAGTCAAAAACCCTAATTCCTTAACTGGAAATAGAAAACCATCGGCAAAAAACCATGTTTTAAAAAACCACCCATAAATGGACACGAAAATCGAGAAAAAAACAATTTCAAGGGAAATTCCCTTGAACCCTCGC
>ML798678.1:134894-145693 GCA_009831015.1 Picea engelmannii | reverse complement strand
TGTAGGGGGGAGGTGGTTTGCTCGGACCCCCCTGAGGTGGTAAGTGGTATTGGGAGGGGGTCCAAGTTCACCATACGGTGACAAGTGTCCCTCCAAATACAACTTGCTCGGACCCCTTGGTGTTGATGTGACATGAGGGAGGGGGGTCTGAGCTACACGAGAAATGTGGTGGGTAGACTTAGGATAATTTAAATTTTGGATTTTTGTTTTATATTTTTTATTATATCTTTGTTTTGGTTTTTTTAATTTTTGTATTTACATTTTATTTATTATGTGTGTTTCTTGTTTTGATTATTTGTTATATTTTTTATTTAATATATGTTTTTTTTTTATTATTATTGTTTTATATGTTTTATTCAATATATGTTTTTTATTATTTTTTTATTTTATTTTGTTTTAATTTATGTTTATTATTTATTTTTTTGTTTTTTCTTTGTTTTTAATTAATATTAATTCTAACTGTACTTTATTTAATCACTAACCTGATTAACCTACTTACTAATTTAAACAAATAACTTAATTACTAATTATGAATAAATAATTAATTAATCTAATTATTTATTAATTATTTTATTAAAATAATTTTATTAGGATAATAAGCATTAGAAAATGCCACTAACCATTTATTATTAACCTGATGTTTTGTATCCTAAGTTTTTTTATGCAGGGATGAGTGGTGGGTGAGGTGTAGCCAATGGGATAAATGGACAAGGGAGTGAGTGGCACAGAGGTGGATGAAGGATGCAACAGGGTGATGAAGGACCGAATGAAATGGATGGAGGGGGAAATGGAATCAACCGAGACCAGCAAGCCAGATGTCTTCATCATGGGGGCAACACCAAATAAACAACTGAAGAATCAAGTTGCCTATGATTATAGGACCCCAACACCTTTCAACTCCACCATAGAAGCTTGGTGATTTTCTTGATGATTCTAAATAGTTGCATATATTCTTGGCACATTCCTAGCTACATAATTAATAGTTGTATCCTCATGAACATGGTAAACCCTTTTATTGTCATGTTGTATGTGAGGGCAATCCCTCAATAGGTGTGCTTCTCCACAACACCAACATTGTAAAGGTCCTTTCTTTTTCTCCTCTACTTTCTCCCTTACTTGCCCTGTTGGCATGTTCCCACTTTGAGACGGAAAATATTGTTGGTGCATACTTCTAGTCGAATAACCGGACTGAGCACCTCTTTTTGGGTTCTTATATTGGGATGATATAAATCCCTTCCTTTGAAATCAAGGATTATCTTTTCTCTTCCAATCCTTAAGAGGCTCCTACTTATCCTTGGATTTGTCATAGAAACTCTTAGCCTTTCTAATTGTTTCCTCTAATGTCTTAGGCTCATCAAAATCAATCCTATCTTGGTGCGACTATGGTAATCCATTGAGGAAGAATTGCATCCTTTGTTTCTCATCCTTGAGGTAGGGAACATACATCAAGAGCTCCAAGAACCTCTTGGTATAAGCATCCATGGTAAGTTGTCCTAACTTATGTTTGTGGAACTCCTTAATCTTACCATCATAGTAATTTTATGATAAATATGCCTTCCTGAAATATTTCTAAAATTGCTTCTAGGTCAGCTTATTTTCTTTTAACCCTTAACATCCTTGAGGTCTTCCCACCATATGGAAGCTCCTCCATTCATATTTAAAATGGTTATCTTTTCCTTTGTATTTTCTGAGTAATTATGAACTAAAAAATACTTCCTTAATCCTAACAACCAAGCCTCAACTTCTTCTCCTTTCTTGATTTATCCATCAAAGGTAGGTGCCTTTGCCTTCCTGAATTATTCTATCAAAGAACTCTGTGAGTGTATCTTCTTCTTCTTCTTCTTCTTCTTGGGAACACTTGACCCAGTGTCACCGCTGGATGACTTTGCTATAATGGTTTTTCCACGAGATAACTTTGTGGAAGTGTATCCACTAACTCTGATTCTCTTAGCATCCCTGTGTCTTTTCCTAGAAGAAATCCTCCCCACATTATTGTGAGTTGTCCCATGCTTCTATATATGTATTGGGATTTGTGGCTTCTCAGACTACTGTAGTCTTGCGTTTCTAATAGTTGGACCTTGCTACAAATGATTTTGAATTTTAGATAGACTCTACAATAGTACCACGCTTAATTCTACCTACTCGGCTTGAGCTCTCATAATCCTATCATTGTCTTCTTTCATACCCCTTACTATGGCTACCAAGTTTGGATGGTTTTTTCTGGTCCTCCTGCCATCATATTCTTCATCTCGTAAATGTGAGGTTTCCTCCATACTTTGTTGCACTATTCACTTTTGTTTTCCCTTCCTAGTATCTCATACATGCTGAAAATAGCGAACCATTACTACCAAACCACATTTCAAACTATATGCAAAAAGACTCTTGGCCTTGTTAAGGGATCAATCTTCTTTGACACTCCCAAACTAGGACGTTATTCTTGCTTTCAATCCTACTCATATTTTTTGTTAGAACCCATTAGCACAGTTAAATTATTCAACAATAAATCATAAACATTATTCATGTAAGATATTACATAATTCATTTATTCATGTTAGCCCATTCAAGCCTAGTGTTTGAACTATGCTCTAATACCATTTTGTAATACACCTGACCCCATAAACCCTATTTAGGCTAGTGGTATGTCAACATTACTCCTTCCACTACAAATCAGATCTCATTCTTAACACCATGGGTAGAAACCTGCTCACAGGAATTATTCCTTCAGGTTTTATACACAGTGTGGGATGGCCTAAGGTCTTATAGGTTTGGCCCTTTCCCATGTCCTATGACCTACAAAGATTCCATGTGGACTCCTCCCCACCATATGCATCAATGGAAAGAGAGGTGTGTGCATTGGTGCAGTGGTGACATGTCCTCGGGAATGTCACACTTCAACAACAATCCATTGGTGAAAAGATTCCATGAATTCGGGAGATCAACATATTTGTATGGATGACTTTGACTCTCTCAACTTAGATTAAAACAATTATTGGAGGTGAATAAAAATCTCCCTTATTGGTAAAATAGGGTATGCAATCCCAAACCTCCTCTTCTGATCCATTCCTTCTGATAGCCTTAATCTCAACAGATATTGTGATTAGGAATCGAGGAAAATAATGGTCTCGATTTACTCGAAACCTTCAAACACATGAAGACTAATGGTCCCATCTAATTCCCTTCCTTCACTCAACCAGTGGGGTATACAACAATATCTATGGATGATATCTCATCGAATGGACTCCTCAATAGATCAATGGTTCTTTTCCACTCGATCTCTTGAACTCAGAAAATACCTCTGTCCATGGCCTCATGCTTTCTCCAAACAGTTCTTTCAGAACTGGGATTTACGATGGATTTGACGGACATCAAAACCCCACATATAATGGTCAAGGATCCCTCAAATCTACCTTAGATCTAATGTCCTCTCTATGGTTAACGGACCCTACAAATCCGACACAGATCTCTTGTCCACTGCACCCATGACGAGATCAATGAATCGTATCTTATCAACCAAATCGCAGATAGATCTATGGCTTTGGTCCTCTCATACCTTTTCCTTCAGGATTCTCTCATCAAAAGTGTCTCCTACCTATTCTCCATAGATATTTCTAAATTCCACTAATCCAAAATGGATCTAGGAAGGCTTAAAAATAAAATTTCTCATAATCAGACGAAACCAGTGCCGTTGCATCTGGCCCGTCTCGTTGATTCCGACAATATAATTTTTTTTTCGCAAATGGACATCGTACGCGAAAGATATCACGTTTTGATAGATTTCCCAAATAGGCAAAACATCAAACTGGTCAAATTCAAGAGGTCGTACTGCTAACATCAACAGGTCATACTACTGGCATCAACAGTATGACATGACATCATGATGATGTCATCATGCTGACATGGCATCACTAGGAGGGGACACATGTCACTCGATTTTGTCATTTTTGGGCTAAGTTGGACCAGTACGGATTTGACATGTGGCATTGTACAGATGACACATGGTAGTCTGTACATGACGTGTCCCAATGAGAGGTTGACACATGGCAGTACGGATGAAATCTGGTTGTACAGAAGCTGACGTGGCAAGGTGAATGGGTTGTATGGAAGCTGATGTGGCAGGGTGACTAGGTTATACAAAAGCTGATGTGGCAGGGTGACTAGGTTGTACGGATGCTGACATGGCAGGGTGAATGGGTTGTACGGATGTTGATGTGGTAGTTGACTGGACAGGTGATTGGGTTGTACGGCGGAGACGTGGCAACTGACATGGAAGTTGATTGTGCATGTTGATTGTGTGTTGACTGTACGATGACTATATTGTACAAAAAAATCATGGGGAGACACGTGGCCCAATCAGAGGGCACCACGTGGCACCCCAGATTTAGCCAATGTTGGTTGGGTCAAAAAAGAATTGTTTCCCGCAATATTTGAACCCCCGACCTCCGCTCGCGCCAACAGACTAACCTCCCCGGGCTATCCGTCTGCGCTATGGGTGCTACTTGTTAACTATATGACATATTTAATATAAACATTTGTGGTTGTGCATGTTATGGAATAAGCCCCAGTTGGAGGGCAGATAGACCGCGACCAGTGGCTAAGCCAGTAGTGGAGGCGCGTGGGAGTATAAGGATCAGGCCACATGGCCAAACCCACATGACCAGGAGTCAAGACCCCAGCGCACCAGTTCTAGTCTGTGGGCACATGGATCTGCCCCATATGACCAAGAGCCTGAGAAAAGGGGGTTGCACTCTGTATTTGTCCAATTTTGGGTTTTTGACCATAAAATAAATTTTTTTGGTTATTTTCAGCTGTTTTTAATGGATTTTAACCATTATTGGGGGATCTGGAGCCCGATTTGAGGCCAGATTGTGGGAGGAAGTTGGGAGGTTGATACCAAATCCAAATATATATAATCTAGGGGTTCTTAGCAACATTAGAGAGGTTTATAATAGGATAAATGCTGATGAATTTGAAATCCAAATCCATTTTTATGCAGGGAAGCCATTGAGGAGGGGAACTTTGTGGGTCAATTCCAAAAGATACGCTCAACTGTTTTCATTGTCGTCAGTTGTGTTGGATTCTTGAGGTCGAGAAGAACACATCCATACCAATTTGTAATACTTTTGACACTTTTTTGATGTACTTTTGAAGCATTGAAGAGAAATAAGAAAACCTCACCCATTGATACAAAGGCTCGGAGACGTAGGCAATCTTGTCGAACTCCGTTAACAACTTTGTTGTTCTTTGTGCTTACATTATGATATGCATTTCTTATTATGGCTACTATAATATCTCATTAATTTCTTCTTCTTTCATCAATAACTAATTGGTAAATGAACTCATGCTTAAAACTTAACCAAGTCTTTAAAAGATCAATTTCGGATCAAGTGGTATTAGAGCAGGTTGGCAGTTGGTTTTTGAGTTTGCATGATTACCAGGGAAAATATGAGTCATGGTGAAGGCGATATTATAGTAGGGGATTCAGAGATTGAATCGAGAAAGAGGACTTCTCAAAGTGAGGAGATGGCATCGAAAGAAGGCATGTCTCAGAATGAGATCGAATTGCAAAAGAATTTATTCGCCATGTCTGAGATGGTAAAGGTCTTATATGAGGATTAATTGGAACAGAAGAGGCCTTTCCAAGGGGAATCTTCTAAACAAAACAAAATTGAATAAGGAGAGGATTTTCCTAAACCTCCTTCTTCTCCATCAACTTCTTCTTCTTAAAGTACAAGTTCCAAATCCACTGCAAGAAAACATTCCCATAAACATAAACACAATATGACTTTACTTAAGCTTGATGTGAAATTTGAATTACCCATGTATGATGGTGAATTCAATGCTAAGAGGCTTGATAACTGGGTGAGAAAGATGGAATTGTATTGCAATGTGCAACAAATCAAGGATGAGGCAACTCAAATCAAGTTGGCATCGCTTCGGCTTGTGGCACAACACTCATCTGGTGGAAAAGTAAGTTGCAAAATGGCATGCATCAAGTTGGTAATGTATTCCATCATGGAAAGATTTTGTTTTTGCACTTAGAAAGCAATTTTACCCTTTGGGTTATAAAGAGAATGATTTAATTGAATGGAAAAGTCTTAGACTAAGAAAAGGACAAACGTTGCAAGAATACACAAATGAGTTTCGTAATATGGAATTAATGTTAAACATTCCATTACATACCCAAGAAACTCTTATGAAGTATATAGGAGGTTTACCTGCACATATTCGTAACACTGTATTTATGTTTAGACCTACTAATATTGATGAGGTTTATGTTCAAGAAACATACATTGAACCAGGGAAAACAAAAGTTGGTTTATTAGGGGAATCATCTTCAAGGAAATAGGACAAAAGGAAGGGGAATGGCAAGAAAGCAAACTCAGCGACAAGAAGGGAAGAGAAGCTCTCTTGCAAGCATTGCAAGAAAGAAGGGGACGATCATGACCATTGCTGGAAATTTCACCTAGAGAAGAGACCAAAGTGGTTCAAAAAGAGGAAAGGGAGGCAAAAATTTGCAACAACAACATGACCAACAGACTTGGGATACAATTCAGGTGATGAGACTAAGATCACAACAGTTGGTTTGATAGGTAAAATTGGTGATGGATATGATTCTAGATGCAAGTTGCTTCACATAAGGGTGATAATGAAACATACCAAGATAAATACATTGATAGATAGTGGATCTCAATCTAACTTGATTTCAGAGGAAGTGGTTAAACAATTAGGATTAAACACTAAGATTCATCATAAACCTTACTAACTTAAATGGATAAGAAACAATCATAAATTTCACATAACAAAGAAATGCACTTTAAAGTTTGCAATTTCATCAAAGTTTGTGGATGAGGTAACATGTGATGTGGTGCCACTCAATGAATGTGGAATGGTCTTAGGTAGTCCATATTTGTATGATCATAGCTAAATCTTCTACATGGAACACAATCAATATCACTTAACTAAAGAAGGCAATGAATATGTTGTACATGCTCATCACATAAAAACAAATCAATCTCTTCAAACAATGGAACAATTAAGAAAGGAAGCTTATGCAAGCAACACACCTATAATTGTGGCATGTAAAGCAATTGATCTTAAGCATGAACATGAGATGGTTGTAGAATGGAAGTTCAGTCATACTTTGCTTCAAGATAAACTTATGCCGTGCAATTACTTCAAACATATTAGCTCATTTGCAGTCATATTTATGATGTTATCGTTGCTAATGTTTTCAACATGGATGGTAGTGGCTTCAGTAAGATGTGAAAGAATACAAGTGGCTAACAATATGTTGTCAGTTGTCATGGTTGTTTTGCAATTGATCTTGATGAGATAGGTGCGCAAGACAGAGTTCAAAGACAAAGAACAAGTAGGGTGGCCTATCTCGCACTTGATGACTGGTTAATACCCTTTTGGAGGACCAAAAGGTCTTAGTGGGGAGGCATGATCCAAAATGGATCCAGAAAGGCCTAGAAATCAAAGTTCTCGGAATCATATGAAACTAACGCCATTGTGTACATATCGTCGTGTCGATTTCGGCCATATAATTATTTTTGCAAATGGGCATCGTATGCGAAAGATATCGTGTTCTGACCGATTTCCCAAACATGCAAAAATTCAAAATGGTCAAAGTCAACATGTCGTACTACTGACATCAATAGTATGACATGTGATGTCATGATGATGTGGCATCACCAGGAGGTGACACATGTCACTCAATTTTGGCATTTTTGGGCTGAGTTGGACCAATACGGATTTGACACGTGGCATTGTACGTATGACATGTGGCAGTTTGTACATGATGTGGCCCAATGACAGGATGACATGTGGCAGTACAGACGATAGGTGGTTGTACAGAAGATGATGTGGCAAGGTTACTAGGATGTACAGAAGTTGACGTGGAAAGGTGATTGGGTTGTACGGTTGCTGACATGGTAGGTGACTGGGATGTACGGAAGTGATGTGGTAACTCACGTGGTAGCTGACTGTGCATGTTGATTATGCGTTGAATGTACGATGATTGTATTGTACGGAAGAATCATGAGGCGAAACATGGCCCAATCAGAGGGTGCCACGTGGCACCTTGGATTTATCCAAGGTTGGTTGGGTTAAAAAAAAATTGTTTCCCGCAAGTTTCGAATCCCCAACCTCTGCTCGTGCAAACAGATTAACCTCCCCAAACTATCTGTTTGCGCTATGGGTGCTACTTGTTAACTATATGGCATATTTATTATAAAATTTTGTGGTTTTGTGTGTTAGGGGATAGGCCCCAGTCGACGGGGGGCTAGCCCGCAACCAGGGGTTGTAGACCAGGGGCTAAGCCAACAATGGAGGCACGTGGGAGTATAAGGATCAGGCCACATGGCCAAACCCATAGGACCAGGAGCCAAGACCGGGGGCCAGCACACCAGTTCTAGTCCGTGGGCACATGGACCTGCCCCATATGACTAGGAGCCCGAGAAAAGGGGGTTGCACCCTATATTTATCCAATTTTGGGTTTTTGACCATAGAATAATATTTTTTTGTTATTTTCAGCTATTTTTAATGGATTTTAGCCATTATTGGGGGATCTGGAGCCCGATTTGAGGCCATATCTTGGGAGGAAGTTGGGAGGTTGATACCAAATCCAAATATATATAAACCAAGGGTTCTTAGAAGAATTAGAGAGGTTCATAATAGGATAAATGTTGAGGAATTTGAAAGCCAAAGCCATTTTTATGCAGGGAAGCCATTGAGGAGGGGAACTCTACAGGCTAATTTCGGGAGCTACACTCAACCGTTTTTAGTGTCATCAGTTGTGTTGGATTATTAAGGTCGAGAAGAACACAACCAAACTAGTTTGTAATCCTTTTGACACTTTTATGATGTACTTTTGAAGCATTGAAGAGAAATAATAAACCCTCACCGACTGAGACAAACACCTGAAGACGTAGGCAATCTTACCAAACTTCGCTAACAAATTTGTTGTTATGGTTTGTTATTCTTTTTTCTTACATTCTGATCTGCATAGTTTATTATGGTTGCTATAATATCTCATTAATTTCTTCTTCTTTCATCAATTCCTAATTGGTAAATGAACTCATGCTTAAAACTTAACCAAGTCTTTAAAAGATCAATTTTGGATCATCCACATACTGACCAGCTTAGTAGATTAGGATGGATCTATGGTCCAGATCTCGTCAGCCTATCCTCCTGATAAATTAACGACCCTCGTCGACTCAGAATCTTCCCATCAAAAATTTCACCTTGACATCGCTCCATGGTTTTTCTGAAAAGGCCCTTTTTCCAAAGCTGAGATCTCCAACAAATAGTTGGGATCGATTCTCTACATCAGATCTAAGGTTGAGGTTTCTTCTTGGAATTTACTCAGGTTTTTCAATAAGGTTAAGGAGTGTTTGAAGGTGAAAATTCTATTATCCTTCTTGGAATTTATACTAGGTTTTAACCCCGATCCTCCATACCTCTAACCCACTTCGTCAATACTCAGGCGACGCCTCCTAGTGGCCCCGAGGTCGTGACTTTCTCATCCTACAAACTTTCCATTCAACAACTTGGGGAAAATATTCATGGTTACAAGCATCAATTAGACCTCTCACACATAGTTACCATGACAAATTAATCGATCCTAGGAAGAACCCCATGTTACAAACATTGTTCATATTTCAACATTAAAATTTACATGGTAAGATTTCTTTGCACACAGAATACAATTCATATTCATTAACAAACATTTACTAGATACATTAAGAAACACTTATTTGTTTCATATTGAACTTCAACCTACCAACTGATAGAGGGTGAATGCCTTTCCACCCAACTGTATGATTTTCTATGCGTTTTCTCTCTACAACAAGCCACCCCCATGACAGGCCATGATACCTCCATGGGACTCTCATAAGTTGGCTACCAGGTAAAGGAATTGGTCATGAAGGTTACTCTCCTTCACTACACTGGAAACAACATAAATTCCCTCTTCCAACTGAGCCCAGAGCCATGCCTTCCCAGTTGGATTTCCTTTGCACAAGGGATTCCCTTCACTGCTACACAATCCCTCAGTGCCCTCCCCTTACTAGTGTTGGTTTTTTTTCAGCAAGCATCAACCCACGACCCTTTCTTCTCAAGTCTGGATCTGGGTATTCTCTGTTCTAGTGCTATGTTCTAGTGTTGAGCATTCATGTTCTAGGAAAGCTTCCTATTTTCCTCATTGAAACTTTTCTTTGCTAGGGTCTAGCTTGGGATCTCTCTGTCATTCCCTCTCATGTAATCTCCGTACCATGTTGCTTTCACGCCTTCTTTTCTACCTCCTCTTCCTTCAAGTTCCTCGACTTGCTTATGTCAGAAGCAGCGCTTGGGGTCAAGCTCCCAAATCGAAGGGGCACTTCTAGGTATGCATGGATAACAACTTTAGTTGATCCCATCACTCCTCCTAGTACAAGTTCCGAAGGAAGTCATAACTTCCCCAACCACTCGATCTGATGCCATTAACGAGATTTCTTATGAATAGGGAAAACACGGTACTTCAAACATGTTGGTCATTCAAAGTCATGCAGGTGTAGGTTGGGTTTCTGGGCAAGCTTCCTATTTTCTTCACATAAACTTCCCAGTCCCCCCCTCACAAACTCCCACTCATGGTATCATGGCCAGTACTGCAAGGCCTCCCCTCCTCAGTCAGCTGGTAGGTGTTTTCATTAGACATAGAATGCAATTACAATCTCCATCAATTACAATTCATGAAGTCTTAAGCATAATTAGATACTTGGGGGAAAACAGGGTGTTACACAGTCACTTTGTGCTATGTA
>ML798678.1:122970-134844 GCA_009831015.1 Picea engelmannii | reverse complement strand
GCTGGTAGGTGTTTTCATTAGACATAGAATGCAATTACAATCTCCATCAATTACAATTCATGAAGTCTTAAGCATAATTAGATACTTGGGGGAAAACAGGGTGTTACACAGTCACTTTGTGCTATGTATGCTCAATTGGAATTTTTCATGCTTAATATTCTCTATGCTCTCTCAAAATGTATTATATATGTCTCCATGTCAATCAAGTGTGTTCCGAGTGGATACTCTACCATGAATCTTCAATTTTTTTCACTATGATTTAAAGGTCTCTTGCAATCTTCTTGAGTTTGGATGTTTATATTTACATGAAGGATAATTCTAGCTCAACTTTGACTCTATATGACTGAACTAAGACTCTATATGATCATGACTTGACTCTATTGTTATGACTCTCTAATTGTTAGTATGGCTCTCTAAGAATTTTACTATTAGTGACACAAAATATTTTTGCTAGTACCAAGCTTTCACTAACTTGACCAAAATTGTGTGGACTAGGTATCGACTGATGTCGACAAGACACTGATCTTGTTAACTAGGAACTGACTTACATTACAATAGTGAAAAGAATCACCTACCTTAATGACTCATGTTTAACCCCCACATTTCTTTAGCCTTCGTTTTCAACACATGTTTGACAATGACTATGACTCAATCAACACGACTCAAAGAATTATCTTTTAAATGTTTAATGACTATTAAAAGATTCGACTAACTTTGACTATCCTTCATCATATTGACTCTTTATACATATAAGACTCCCAAAATCCCTTTACTTTGATGGCATTTGCTATTCTTATTATATTCATAACATGATTTACAATAACTCAAAACACTATTTGCTATGCTTTTTATATTCATAACATGATTTACAATAACTCAAAGCAATATTTAATATACTTTTTATATTCATAACATAATTTACAATAACTCAAAGCACTAGTTGCTATGTTTTTTATACTTTTTATATGCATAACATGATTTACAATAACTCAAAGCACTATTTGCTATACTTATTATATGCATAACATGATTTACAATAACTCAAAGTACTATTTGCTATGCTTATTATATTCATAACATGATTTACAATACCTCAATGTACTTCATATACTTTTACTTAAAGACCCATGATATATTTTATAATCTTATTTGACAACCAACAAAACATTGTAATATATTTGCACAAAATATTTATGAATTTTTACCAATACCTCAAAGTCGTAACTGTCCCAAAAAACAATTACACTAGTATTAATGGAAAGTCGGTTCATCATTTTGTTGATTTGCTCAAGTCATGCATGTTTTCATTGTGATGTCTTCCAATGTATTTGACTAAGCATGAGTCTAGCAACATTTATTGTGGTCTACGCTCAGTCCAAGTAGCAACAAGACAATAAAAGGACCGAAACGCTTGGTGTTGTGCCATTGTCCATCCTATAAATATTAATATAAGGAATAATCAATTGTAAAACAACATTATTTTAGAAATATTAATATAAGGAAGTTAATTAATTATTAAACAATAAGAGGAAAATCTATAAAGTAGCTAGTGAGCCATTGTTTTAAGATTATGTTAATGTTTTGTTTTATTGAGAAATGAAAAATAGTTTTTTTAATCTATTTGGTGTAATAATATCATGCATCATTATTAATGTAAAAATAATGGAATTTTGTTGATCCAAATGTTTTGAGAAGTCATATTTTTTTATATACATGATTTAACTCGTCTCCGGTCTCTAAAGGTCTTTCTATCGTTGGATTGTGCTTCTCGATTCAATGATCCTTGTGCATTTTGGCCTCACCCTAGGTTGCTTTCAAAATACTCCATTGCTATTAATCAAGCATGATACTCTATCTAGATGAATTCTAAGCCCCAGTGTCAAATTGATTCAATCATTATATTTTTAAAAACTTTAACAGAAAGATAACATCATTATATTTTTAAAAACTTTAACAGAAAGATAACATCTACACAATAACATTTCTATGTAATGTATTTCCTCCCCAAAAAGAAACTAGACAACTATATGATGGAAATATCAAACAACATCGAACCTAGAAACCCTTTAACAAAACTGATGAGAAAAATGAGTCGGGCGGTTAATTAATCGAATGCAAACACTGCTACTAGACTTAAGGTCTACTTGACATCCTTGGTGAAGTCGAGATTATTCAATTGAACGCGGTTCACATTGAGAATCAACTTAAGCACCACAAAATATTTAGAGAATATGTAGTTGTTCTCGGTAATGTCCTACACCTAGATGGTTGTCACTAACCCAACCCACCTACTATTGATCATGCTTTCGGATCTCCAAGGAGGAGAATGATCCATGCCCATTGTAAAAACAAGAAATCTCCTAATTGAATCTCACACAAAACTACCAGTTCAACTTTGTTTTACAACTTTTTAGCCCCCACCAAACAATTTTGTTGACCTTGAATAATTTTAGCAGGTATGTTATTGTATGAAATCTCACACAAAACTAGGAAAATGATCCATGCCCATTGTAAAAACAAGAAATCTCCTAATTAAATCTCACACAAAACTACTAATTCGACTTTGTTCTACAACTTTTTAGCCCCTACCAAACAATTTTGTTGACCTTAAATAATTTGAGCAAGTATATTATTGTATGAAATCTCACACAAAACTATCAGACATGTTATTATATGAAATCTCACACAAAACTACCAGTTCAACTTAGTTCTACAACTTTATATTCCCATTAAACAATTTTGTTGACTTTAAATGATTTGAAAACGTATATTATTGCATAAAAGAACATGGCCAATTACCAATTTATGGCATGCATTATGACTTCCTTGCAAAATCAATAGGTAAACAACACATTGAGACTTCGTAACAATGATAAAATGAAAGTGAGGACTAGGGAGAGACATAAAAGATGAAAAATAAGTGGACAACTTTGCACCTATATTATGTCAAATGTCAAAAGCAATAAACACCCACCTATTATGCATTCATATAGATATATATATATGAATATTCATTGATTTATATACATACTTTATTGCAAATGAGAAATTTATTGCAGTAACAAAATAATATATAAAATATTAATTTGTATTATTTTTGTATACTATTAATATATATGCCCAACAATCCAAGTGGCCCAAGTGCATATTTATCATGTGACCTCCTTGCATAAGCAGTGGTGCCTTATCACAAGCTGTCATACCTATTGCATAGGGAGTGACACCATATGTCCATACCTCTTCTTTACTCGTACACATAAGCTTTTGTTGTCATGTGTATATATAGACTTAAACTCTTTTCTCAACACTTTGTCACGATGCAATAATATAGTTTCGTGCAAATCACCTATTGTAATAATTTATATTATTTCGTTATATTATTTATTTATTTTTAAGTTTAATTGAAAACATAAAAATATCTTTAACAAAGATAAAATTGAAAATTATATTAATTTTTAAAAAATATTTAGTTATAAAATAAAAATTATATTAATTTTTTTAAAATATTAAGTTTTTTTTTCGATATCATTTACATGAAGGGAATATACTTGTGGAATGTTTTGTTGTTTTATATTTTATAATAATAATAATAATCTATTTTTAAGGTCACTGTCAAGCCAGCACATCAAATTGGTGTATGAGACCCCCTTGTTTGTGGGACAAGGAACCTGTGACCTTTTAAAAAGAAACACATGTTTTTAACCATTAGACCCACTCAAGCTGTATATTTTTTTGTTATGATGATATGGATATCTTTCTACAAAATAAAAACCAATATGAAACCATTTACATGAAAATAACATACTTGTGAAATGTTCTGTTGTTTTATATTTTATAATAAGTTGGATTTCATCTTTTATTTTATTTTTTTTGTTGTTGTTATGGTGATATGGATATCTTTCTACAAAATAAAATCCAATGTGAAACAAATCTCAACATAGATTTTTTTTAATAATTATACACTTCAAATAAATATTGTAACTTAAAAAACATCAATTTTATAGTATATAATAAATATTGAACTATATGCATTAAATGACGAGTTTACATTGCATATACTTTTTTTTATATAATATCTAACCTACTCTATAAGTTTTTTATTAAAAAAATATTAAAACACAATATTTAAAGTCACCCTCAACTATTACTCCCAAGTGCAAAAGATTACATATAGTGGATAATCACTAAGGGGAAGAATCATCTAATAAATCACTTGTTGAGATTTGATTTGTTGGTATAGTGGATTAGTAATATTTGTTATCAAATTTGATTTCTGGTTTGTTAGATTTTTTTGGTTATTGATAAAGAAAGTTCTAAAGTTTTTTTTGTTGTTGTTGTTGTTGAAGAAAGTTCTAATTCTTTTTATGTGAAAGGATGATGTTAATATTATAAAATATAAAATATTATATTGTATTTATACGTTAAGTATTATTATAGTTCAAAACATCTAAAATATAGAAGATAAAAAGAAGGATTTTAAATATTTTATTTGATTTAAGACAATTTATATATATAATTTAATAAATTAAATTTATTTAAATTTTAAATAGTATTATTTTGTATTAATTAAATAATATTAATAATTAAAATAAATATATTTAAAAATATTAAAAATATAAAAATAAAGAAACTTGTTTTTTATTAAATCATTTTAGTAAATAAAATAAATATATCATAATATAGAAGGGAAATAAATAAGAGATAAGGGTTATCGCCCTTCAATTTACCTTTTATTGCTTTATTTTATTTAATGTATGATATAGTTTTCAAAGTTTTCTCGATCTTTTCAATGGAAAGGAATTTTTTTAGTAACATTAGACATGGTAGCATTAATTATATATGGGTATAGATTATAAGATTTTGATTTATTGACTATCATCGACTAGCAAATTCCTATCATTTTGTTACGACAATGTTAGCATCACATCATGAATTAATGACAATATCACTGAGCAATGCTTTTCATAATTTCTACAAAGTCGTTAGTTAATAAAAATTTCCACAACATGTGAAATTGAGATTGACATAAGGGTCTTTTTTGAAACAGTGTGTTGGAGAATTCCTAAAATGTTGTGAGCCGAAAGAATTTATCTTTATGACACTAAGAGGGTTGAAGATAGAAAAACACTTTCTCTTAGAATGTTTTGCCTACACCCAAATTACATCGAAATTTCAAAATATTTTCGACAATACCAACCTTCCTAACCTCATAACTCATCCAAATTATGGTGGTTCATGAATGCTTCTCTTAAAGCTTTTTAAGCACAAAAGTAAAATTATAAAGTAAACTAAGTAATTCCTTACCTTTCTTAAGGTTTGATAAATCAAATTTGGTCTCAATGGATGTTAACCATCATTATCATCATCATTGGTATTCATGTTAGTGAACTTAATATATGTTGATATTTTGATGTAACTACGGAAGATATTCTTTTGTATTTGTATTGGTCAAACCTCGAGAAGGTTATTGTAATCTTATTGTATAAATCGACTCAAAAGAAATTATCATTTTATTTTATCATTATAGTAAAAGTCAAAACGACCCCTCTTAGGGTTGCGTCTTTTTGGGACTCAAGTTATGTGTATAAATAGAGGTTGAGTTCTTCTCATTTATATACACACACAACTTTCCTTCTCTTGTGTATTTGAAGCATAGCAAAGAAGGTCTAGTGCTGGAGGTCTTGGTTTCTTGGTCTTTGGTATCTTGGTCTTGGTCTATTTGTGGAGAGCAATATCGTGACAATGCACTGGTTGAAGGAATATATACTGAAGAATTGGTTGTTGGGCTTTCTCCCCCACGAGGGTTTCCCAGGATATATCTTGTGTTCAATGATTGTTTATCTTTTAGTGATCCTATTACATGCAATTGTTAATGAATGTTAAAGAAGATAAATGTAACTTCTTAAATTAAAAACATGGTATCAGAGCAAGCCTAAATAGAAGACAGTTCATAGATCTAGAAGAAAAAAGAGTCGTTTTTCTTGATAGGGGTGGTTACCGAACAAGGAAAGACCACCAAAAAGTGCTCCCTAGTGGAGCCCATCTTTTCCCTCGATCAGATCTTCAGAATCCAGAATTTGTGATTTAGGGGAAGGATGACTATCAGAACCAAGATTGATGAGAAGTTGGAGGGAGTTGACAACTAGAGAGTCTAGAGGTATAGAGTATCCCTCCTCCTAGAAGAACATGATCTAGAGAAGTTCACTAAAGAAGAGGTTTCATAACCAGAGGGAGATGAGGCTAGAGAAAAGCATAAGAAGGATATGGTCAAAGCAAACAAGATTATTGCAGACTCCATTAAGGACCATCTTATTCATCACGTATCTTCATTATCCACTGCAAAAGAAATGATGGATGCCTTAACCCGACTGTTTGAATTAAACAACATCAACAGAAGAATGACCTTGAGAACTCAATTAAAGAACGTGAGGATGCAGAATTCACAAACCATCCACTCTTACTTCTCAAGGGTGAACCAGATCAAGGAGCAGATAGAAGCCAATGGTGATACAGTGAATGGAGAAGAAATGGCGATGACCACCTTGAATGGCCTCCCAAGGTCATGGGATGCATTTATTAAAGGGATATTCTCAAGAAGGAAGTTACCCAAGTTCAGTAAGCTATGAGAATATTACAACCAAGAAGAAGCAAGGACGACAACAAGAGAAGAGAAGAGAAGATGACAGATGATGATCAATCCCTAGCTGCCCACACCAGGAAAGGAAAGAAAAAGAAAGAACCCTCCTCACCCAAGAAGTTTCAGAAGGGTCGAAGAAATAACCCAAACATCAGATGTTTCTATTGTCAGAAAATGGGACACATTGCTAGGAATTGTTCCCTCATTCAGAGACCAAGGGAAAATAAAGGAGGTAAAAGGAATCATGTTCGTGCAACTGAAGATAATGAGCCACCCAAGAAGGTTGCAAAGGAATATGAATCAAGTGAGGAGGAGTATGTTATTATCTCATCCCTTATAGGAACTGTCACTCATGGAAGTGACATTTGGCTGGTGGACAGTGGTGCTTCCGAGCACATGATAGGTTATAAAGACTCCTTGTATAACCTTACTCATAAGTCTTCACAGCACAAGGTGAAAGTGGGAGATGACTATTGTAAATTCTAACCTTGTACAATATCTACTGCAAACTGATATTCAGAAAAGAACAAAAAATATACAATGACAAATACAAACATTACACAGAGATTTTTCACCTGGAAACCCAAACCGGGAAAACCAGCATATATTATATCCATACATTGTTTTACATTGTTTACAATACAATATACATATAGGAGCCAGCGACATCCAAAACTCTAACCCAATGACCTGGATTAGTCCAAAACCCTATTTCCTTAACCGGAAATAGAAAACCATCGGCAAAAAACCATGTGCCGAAAAACCACCTAATATCATGTGGTCCCGAAAATATGTCGTCCCGGTAATATGTCGTCCCAGAAATATGTTGTCCCGGAAATATGTCGGCCCGAAAAAAAAAAATTCGGGGGCGCTGCCCCCAAACCCCCCTGCACCCCCCCCTCTAACCCCCCTGCGCGCCCGGCGCAAATGCTCAGACACTACTACTCATGCAAAGAATATAACACATACCCAACAACTATCAGTATCCGATCAAAGGAGCAGGAGAATCCTCCTACAAGTTAGACTCAAGAAAGCCAATGAAGATGAGGGAAGTTCTCTATGTTCTTGGATTGAATAAGAACCTTCTCTTGATTTCAACATTGGATTAGAAGGGTTACATATTTTCATTTGTTGATGGACAAGTTCTTATGTGGCCTAGAGGGAAGACTTTTGATGATGTTTTGGTGGTTGGAGTTCAAGAGGGAGGACTCTAAAAATTGAAAGGGCGATCAAATTCAACATTAATTCATGAAACTGTGAATCCCGGTGAATTATGGCATAGGATATTTTCTCACCTACATTACAAGGCCCTAACGAGTGTGAGAAAGATGGTGATAGGACTACCATAGATCCACAAAAAACCAGATGGTGTGTGCAAAGACTACACACAAGGCAAGAATGTGAAGCACTCATTTCCCAGCAGTGATAGCAGAACCAAAAGAGTATTGGACATCATGGACACGGATGTGTGTGGACCGATGTCAGCAACTTCACTAAGAGGGTATGTATATTATGTGTCTTTTATTGATGATTACTCATGTAAAACTTGGATCTATTTGTTGAAATCAAAGAATGAAGTGTTTGGAAAATTCAAATAATTTAAGGCACCAGTAGAAAACTTGACAAAGCGGAAGATAAATACCTTGTGATCAGATAATGGAGGAGAATTCACTTCATAGGAATTCAAATAATATTGCAAGGAAGTTGGGATTAAGAGGGATATTTATACTCCCTAAAATCCTTAGCACAATGGAGTGGCAGAAAGGAAGAATATGACGATCATGGAAGTAGTGAAGGATTTGATCCATGATCAAGATCTACCTATGAATTTTTGGGTAGAAGCCACAAAGACTGTAGTCTACGTGCAGAACATAAGTCCCCACAAAGTACTTGAAAACAAGACACTAGAGGAGATTTTTTCAGGAGAGAATCCAGAAGTCAACCATCTAAGGATATTGATCGTCCCGCATTTGTGCATGTCCCTAAGGAAATGAGGACAAAATTGGATCCATTCGAAAAGAATGGAATATGTGTTGGTTACAATGACACATCGAAGGCATACATGATATATATTCCTATTCACTAGAAATTTTATATTAGTTGAGATGTCACCTTCGACGAGAGTGCGGCTTTCAACAAATCAAAAGTACAGGACTGTGCAAAAGAGGTTCATGAGCAGGAGAGTGAATTTACTAGAGTTCCAGAGGAAGAAACAATTGAACTAGAGGAAGTCATTCATGAGGATAATGACATGGGAAAACCTTAGAGACTAGAAGAGATGCCTTCTCACAAGAGAAGACCAGCTTGGGCACAAGAGCTCATTAGAGATGCAGAAAGAAATGGTGCCCCAGAAAAATATCTCAGGGAAAGTAAGAAGTCAAAACCACATTCCATCTATGTGGCATGTTTGTGTGATATCATGGATGCAGAAACGTCGACTTATGAAGAGGCTGCAAAAAATAGGTTATGGAAGGATTACATGGGGGAGGAATATCAGTCCATAGTAAAGAATGATGTCTGGGATGTGGTCCCCAGACCGAAGGAGAAAGCAATAGTAAGTTCAAAATGGATCTACAAAACGAAACATGCGATGATGGAAGTATTGAGAATTATAAGGCTAGATTTGTGGCTCGAAGATTCTCTCATAAGGAGGGCATTAACTATGAGGAGACATTTTTTCCCGTGATGAGATATACCTCGATCAGGAATATAATTTCGTTGGCCACAATAATGAAATGAAGGTGCATCATATGGTTGTGAAGAAAACCTTCTTGAATGGTGAAATAAAAGAGGAATTATATGTGGAGCAACCACAATGGTTCGAGGTACATGACAGGTAGACACATGTGTGCATATTGAAGAAGGATTTATATGGATTAAATAAGGTACCCAGAGCATAGTATGGCAGGATCGACATTTTTCTGACGAGCTTAGGATTTACAAAGATAAGTGCAAATCCTAACCTTAACTTTAAGGTTGTGGATGATGGTCTAGTAATACTATTGTTGTAAGTGGATGACATGTTTCTAACAGGTGTGGAAAAGCTCATCTCAGAGTGTAAGAGAAAACTGGTTGTTGATTTTGAGAAGAAATATCTTAGGATGATGCATTACTTTTTGGGTCTCTAGGTATGGCAGAGACAGGATGAGATATTTCTGAATCAATGGAAGTATGCAGTGGAAATCTTGAAGAGGTTCAAGATCATGTTGGATTGCAAGTCAATGAATACACCTATGGTATCAAATCTGAAGTTGTTGCAGGACACGACTTCAGAGACTATCGTTGTTACTTTATATAGGAATACAGTGGGTTCATTGATGTACTTGAAGAACATGAGACCGGATATATGTTTTTTTATGAATTCCCTAAGTCGGTATATGGAGCATCCCATGCAGGTTCATTTAGACATAGCAAAACATGTGATAAGGTACCTTAAGGGTACATTGGATTATGATCTCTGGTATGTGACAGACCATGAGTTCGGGTTATATGGATATTCATATTTAGATTCTGACAGTATTCATGATCGAAAGAGTACTTATGCATATTGCTTCAGTCTAGGATCCAGTATGGTTTCTTGGAGCAGCAAGAAGCAGTCATGTGTAGAACTCAATATGACTGAGGTTGAATATGTGGTAGCATGTGAAACATGTAGAGAAACAATGTGGCTTCGGAAGTTGTTGTCTGGGTTATTTGGTCTCAAACTAGAGGCGACCTACATTTGGTGTGACAACTAGAGTTGCATGAAGTTGTCAGAGAATCTGGTGTTCCATGACAGGTTGAAGCATATCAAGATCAAATATCACTATATCAGGGATATGGTGCAGAGGAGAGCAGTGAGGCTCCAACAAATGACTACCAAGGAGTAGGTTGCAAACATGTTGACCAAGCCACAGTCTAGGAATAAGTTCGAGCACTTTAGGAACAAGCTTGGCGTGGTCCCTCTTCAGAGGGAGTGACGACGTACATATGCATTGTGGGGTAGTGGATTTCCTAGGGACATGTTGTATCTATTTGAGAGATACCCATATGCCTTGGATATGGTGCAGAGGGGAGTAGTGAGGCTCCAATACATGACTACCAAGGAGTAGATTGCGGACGTGTTGATTGAGCCATTGTCAAGGACAAAGTTCAAGCACTTCAGGGACAAGCTTGGCGTGGTTCCTCTTTAGAGAGAGTGACGAGGTACAGATGCATTGTGGGGTAGTGGATGTCCTAGGGACATGTTGTATCTATTTGAGAGATACGCATAGGCCTTGGATGCATTGGCTATGAATTCACAGGGGTGCACATGATGAGGTATAGATGCATTGCGGGGTAGTGGATTTCATGGTGACATGTTGAAGCTATTTGAGATCTACCCATAGGCCTTGGATGCATTGGTTGTGAAGTCATGTTGTAGTATGGATATCTGATGATGTGTTGATTCATATGTTCAATAGTTAATGGTCATGGGCTCGTGTGACAACAAAGAATACCTTCCTAGTTAAGAGGGAGTGTTAATATTTTGATGTAACTACGTAAGATATTATTTTGTATTTGTATTGGTCAAACCTCGAGAAGGTTATTATAATCTTATTGTATAAATCAGCTCAAAATAAATTATTATTTTATTGTTATCCTTATTGTAAAAGTCAAAACAACCCCTCTTAGGGTTTCGTCTTTTCGGGAATCAAGTTATGTGTATAAATAGAGGTCACATTCATCTCATTTATATACACACACAACTCACCTTCTCTTGTTTATTTGGAGGTCTAGCGCGGGAGGTCTTGGTTTCTTGGTCTTTGGTATCTTGGTGTTGGTCTATTTGTGGAGAGCTATAATGTGACATTGTACTGGTTGAAGGAATCTATACTGAAGAATTGGTTGTTTGGTTTTCTCCCCCACGAGGGTTTTTAAGGATATATCTTGTGTTCTGTGATTGTTTATCTTTTATTTGTCCTATTACATGCAATTGTTAATGAATGTTAATGAAGATAACTCTAACTTCTAAAATTATAACAATAAATAGATCAAAATATTATATAAAAATGTTATGTTACTTTTAATGAAAAGGCATAAATTAAGCTTCCCAATTCCTAGTTTAAAGGCTTCTCTAACATTTTTAATTAATTATAGAAATTAATTATTTATTGTATAAAACTTATAACACGTGATACTTTCTTTGAGATATGGTTTCATAATGAATTATGAGATGAGTTCTAGGTCATGTCAAGGTGGTGGGTGTTTTTTTAAAA
>ML798678.1:79946-90606 GCA_009831015.1 Picea engelmannii | reverse complement strand
AAGGCATATAGGATATATATTCCTAGTCACCATAAAGTTGATATTAGTCTAGATTTCATCTTCGATGAGAGTGCAGATTTCAACAAATCAAAAGTACAGGACTATGCAAAAGAGGTTCATGAGGAGGATAGTGAAGTTACTAGAGTTCCAGAGGCAGAAACAGTTGAACAAGAAGAAGTCATTCATGAGGATAATTACATGGCAGAAACTCAAAGAATAGCAGAGATTCCTTCTCACAAGAGAAGACCAGCTTGGGCACAGGAGCTCATCAGAGATGCAGAAAGATATGGTGCCCTAGAAAAATATCTCAGGGAAAGTAAGAAGTTGAAACTATATTCCAACTATGTGGCGTGTTTGTGTGATATCATGGATGCATAACCGTCCAATTATGAAGAGGCTACAAAAAAAGGTTATGGAAGGATGTCATGGGGAAGGAATATCAGTCCATAGTAAAGAATGATGTATGGGATGTGGTCCCTAGGCCGAAGGAGAAATCAGTAGTAAGTTCAAAATGGATCTACAAAACAAAACATGCAGTTGATGGCAGTATTGAAAATTATAAGGCTATATTTGTGGCTCGAGGATTTTCTCATAAGGAGGACATTAACTATGAGGAGACATTTTCTCCTGTGATGAGATATACCTCGATCGGGACTATACTTTCGTTGTCCATAGTAATCAAATGGAAGGTGCATCATATGGATGTGAAGAAAACCTTCTTGAATGGTGAAATAAAAGAGGAAGTATATGTGGAGAAGCCACAAGGGTTAGAGGTACATGACAGGGAGACACATGTGTTCATATTGAAGAAGGATTTCTATGGATTAAAGAAGGCACCCAGAGCATGGCATGGCAGGATTGACAGTTTTTTGATGAGCTTAGGATTTACAAAGATAAGTGCAGATCCTAAACTTTACTTTAAGGTTGTGGATAATGGTCCAGTAATACTATTGTTGTAAGTGGATGACCTATTTCTCACAGGTGTGGAAAATATCATCTCAGAGTGTAAGAGAAAACTGTTTGTTGAGTTTGAGATGAAATATCTCGGGATGATGCATTACTTTTTGGGTCTCGAGGTATGGAGGAGACAATATGATATCTTTCTGAATCAAGGGAAGTATGCAGTGGAAATCCTGAAGAGGTTCAGGATGTTGGATTGCAAGGAAATGGCTATACCTATGGTATCAAATCTGAAGTTGATGTAGGATACGACTTCAGAGACTCTGTATGTTACTTTATACAGGTAGACGGCGGGTTTGTTGATGTACTTGATGAACATGAGACCAGCTATATGTTTTTCTGTGAACACCCTGAGTCAGTATATGGAGCATCCCAGGAAGGTTCATTTAGTTGAAACAAAACATGTGATAAGGGAACTTAAGGGTACATTGGATTATGGTCTCGGGTATGTGACAAACCATGAGTTCAGGTTATATGGATATTCAGATTTAGATTGGGTCGAAAGTATTCCTAATCAGAAGAGTACTTCTGCATATTACTTCAGCCTAGGCTCCAATATGGTTTCGTGGAGTAGAAAGAAGCAGTCATGTGTATCACTCAGTACGACTGAGGTTGAATATGTGGCAACATGTGCAACATGTAGAGAAACAGTGTGGCTTCATAATCTGTTGTCTGGGTTATTTGGTCTCAAATTGGAGGCGACCTACATTTGGTGTGACAAACAATGTTGCATGAATTTGTCAGAGAATCTGGTGTTCCATGATAGGTCGAAGCATATCAAGATAAAATATCACTATATCATGGATATGGTGCAGAGGAGAGCGGTGAGGCTCCAGTACATGACTACCGAGGAGTATGTTGCAGACATGTTGACCAAGTCACTGTCGAGGACGCAGTTCGAGCACTTCAGGAACAAGCTTGGCATGGTCCCTCTTCAAAGGGAGTGAAGAGGTACAAATGCAGTGTGGGGTAGTGGTTGTCCTAGGGAAATGTTGTATCTATTTGAGAGATACCCATAGGCCTTGGATATGGTCCATAGGGGACCAGTGAGGCTCCAGTACATGACTACTGAGGAGTAGGTTGCGGACGTGTTGACCAAGCCACTGTAAAGGACAAAGTTCGAACACTTCAGGGACAAGCTTGGTGTGGTCCCTCTTCAGAGAGAGTGACGAGGTATAGATGCATTGTGGGGTAGTGGATTTCCTGGGGACATGTTGTATATATTTGAGAGCTACCCACAGGATTTGGATGCATTGGATGTGAAGTCACAGGGGTGCACATGATGAGAGTGAATTTCATGGTGACATGTTGAAGCTATTTGAGATATACCCACAGGCCTTGGATGCATTGGTTGTGAAGTCATGTTGTACTATGGATATATGATGATGTGTAGATTCATATGTTCAACATTCAATGGTCATGAGCTTGTGTGGCAACAAAGAATACCTTCCTAGTTAAGAGGGAGTGTTGATATTTTGATGTAACTATGGAATATATTATTTTGTATTTGTATTGGTTAAACCTTGAGAAGGTTATTGTAATATTATTGTATAAATCGGCTCAAAAGAAATTATTATTTGATTTTTATCCTTATTGTAAAATTCAAAATGGCCCCTCTTAGGGTTGTGTCTTTTCAAGATTCAAGTTATGTGTATAAATAGAGGTCGTGTTCCTCTCATTTATATACACACAACTCACCTTCTCTTGTGTATTTGGAGGTCTAGCAAAGGAGTCCTAGCACAGGAGGTCTTGGTTTCTTGGCCTTTGGTATCTTGGTCTTGTTCTATTTGTGGAGAGCTATAATGTGACATTGAACTAGTTGAAGGAATCTACACTGAAGAATTGGTTGTTGAGTTTTCTCCCCCACGAGGGTTTCCCAGGATGTATCTTGTGTTTTTTTATTGTTTATCTTTTAGTTATCCTATTACATGCAATTGTTAATGAATGTTAAAGAAGATAACTGTAACTTCTAAAATTATAACAATATACAGATCAAAATATTATATAAAAATGTTATGTTATTTTTAATGAAAAGGCATAAAGTAAGCTTCCCAATTCCTAGTTTAAAGGCTTTTGTAACATTTTTAATTAATTATCGTAATTAATTATTTACTGTATAAAAATTATAACACATGATACTTTCTTTGTGATATGGTTTCAAAATGAAATATGAGATGAGTTCTAGGTCATGTCAAGGTAGTGGGTGTTTTTTTAAAAACATGATAGTAATGAACAACGAGAAAAAATAATTTGAAGAATAAGATATTGAAAAAAAAAATCCAACCAAAAAAAATATATAGAAAAGAAAAAAATTTAAATTTTAAAAAAAATATTACATATACAATTATAAAAGATTAAGTTAAGACTTAAAACTACTTTTGATTGGCCAAGAGTTCAACTTCTTTGGATATAAGGAAATAGGTTAACAACCTAATACATAGAGGTATTTGGGAAGTGGAAGTCTACCCTGTATGGATCATCAATGTGTCATTTGAGGTGGTGTGTTTTTCCTTGAACAATGGTGATTAGTCAACTTGCATTTGCAAATAGTTAAATAATTGAGTAGAATGAGTCAAGAAGTTAAATAATTGAAATCAAGCACCACTACCAGATTGAAGGCCTTCTTGACATCCTTGGTGAAGTCAATGCTATTCAATATAACCTAGTTCACATTGAGAATCAACTTAAGCACCATGTAATATTTAGAGAAGGTGTATTTGTTCCTGAAAATGAATTGCACCTAGATGATTGTCACGAACCCAACCCACTTTATATTAATCATGCTTCTATATCTCCAAGGAGGAGAGTGAGACATGCTTATTGTGAAAAGAAGAAGTATGCTAATTGAATCTCGTGCACAACTACTGGTTCAACTTAGTTCTACGACTTTCCACTTCCCACTAACCAATTTTTTTAATGGGAAGTGGAAACCATCTCTCGAGGTGCAAACCTCCTTTTAGAGTGAAAAACATGAGAAATGGTTGCATCTCGAGGGATTTTATCCCTCTCGATGCATGATAGATCCAGATTTAAGATGGATCTATGTTGGTTTCAGTCACGTGAAAGAACGTGAAATTTTTAGATGATAATATTTATCTATATGTATATATTTAAGATGAACTTGATACTTTGAAATTTACATCATTATGAATCCAAATAATAAAAAAAGTAACAATGTTTAGTGATGAATATCTTGAATAATAACAAAATGGAATTGTTAAGATATTGAATTATGTATATACTACATATCATTAAGAAGTGATATGAGGAAGATATTGAATAACTCATATATTACATAGTAATACATCTCAATCTATCTTCTTTAGTTTTTCTCTTACTCACACTGACACATTTTCCCATCTTTTTATATCGATCATATAGAAATGGAGGTTGAAATTGAAGACCATGCAAATCTTTGATTGAATATATTGCAGTAAAAGTGAGACCTTGAGGAATTTTAGACCTCTCAAGTTTTTAACGTTTTATATATCTTAATATTATAATGGTTTTAATGTGAAAATATTAATAGATAAATCACACATAACCAAACAAATTATAGGAATTCAACTCATATATTTGTTTTGAAATTGGTTTTCACTATATTATTTATAAATTAATTTCACTTTGCAATATCTCACACTTGAAATCAATATAGAGGATTGATCTCCTTCATATCATTTATTCAATCAATTAATGCACTGAATCATTTTTTATAGTGATACTTATATCAATATAAATGATTAATTTTATTCCTCAATTAACTAATGCACCCAATCATTTTTCATAGTATTATTACTAAAATCAATGCACCCTATTATTTTATGTTATATCTTTGTTAAAATAAATACAACTACTTGATTATGCTAAATCATGTTTCATTGTATCATCACTTAAACCTATGCTTGTATCATTGTTTGATTATGCTAAATCATGTTTCATGTTTCATGTTTCATTGTATCATTGTATCATCACTTATGTTAAATCATGTTTCATGTGTGATGAAACCAAGTAATATGATTTACTTATGTTCCTACTTTCTTCATTCCATTGATGATGATCTATCCATCCAAAATGAATTATTTCCGGTCTTAATCCTTGATGTTTAGTTGTTGCATAATTTTTTTTCCTTTGATTCCATGTATTTTTGTTGTAGCTTCTCAAATTTGTAGTGGCTATTGGTCTCTGATAATATCTTGTTGAATAGTGGTTTTGTGATGCCTTGTTCCATGAATATTGACAAGCATTCCATCTTCTTCCTTCATAATGTTGATATCAACCTTCTTGTCTCCTTGAAATGTTTCCTGGTAATGAGGGTGTCAATATGGTTCCACTTTTGACGGTTTTTCTTCACTCTGCATGTGCATTTCATCTAAATTATTTTCAGAGACAATAGAATCCTCTATCTTCCTTGATTTCTCTTTGATTTTTCTAGCCTTGGAGATAATACCATCATATTTGGCATGTACATCCTCTAGATGGAATTCAACTTCTTCAAGTATCTTATGGTGACCTTCTTGAATCTTGTCTTCTTTCTCCTTTTGAAGCTGCAATGTCGCCCCATTTATCAAATTATGACGCCCTTCTTCAATTCTGGATAACATTTCTAATTTTACCTCATCAGTATTTAGAGATTCCTCAACCTTCTTGCAAATTTCCTCTTCAAGTATTTTGGTAGATTCTTCATCCAATATCCTTGTTTCTTCTTGATTTTGACAATTCTTCCTTTCTTCTTTCAATATCTTAACCTCGTCCATTAGTTTTTTATTATGGTTTCGTAATCTATATATCTCTTCATCATTATTTTTTGAATCTTCCCTTGAATCGTCCTTTTCCCAATTTTCCTTACTACTCTTTTCTTACTTTAAGTTCTTAACCTCCTTAATGAGTGATTCATTAAGGGATCATGTCTTAGATAGCTCATCACCCTTATTCTTAATCTCTTCCTTTGCTTCTTTTAATGCATCTTGAATTCTATACAATTCCTCCATTTTTGTATCCTTGATCCATTTGTTCGAGAACAATTCTTCAAATACTTCCCATGTGGCACTCCATCTAGTACCTTCATCAAGGCTATACCACCATTTACCAGTTTCACCATTCAAATAAATACCTACCAAAGAAGGATTCTTGTGATTTTTCCTTATCATTCTCAACCATTCCCTAGGACTGATTTCATCTTTATCTTCATCTCCACTGAAGTTAGATATTTTCATTGATTCTTAATTGAGGTCTAGCTATAATCCTCAACTTCCAAGCTCATTATATTAATGATAGTTATCTCAAATAGTTATAACATTTGTTCCCATATAATATTATAGTTTTCATATTTCCAATTGCTTTTGAATCATCTCAATCGGACATTCCAATCAAAAGTTATGATAATTTTAAGTGAACATACCTTTGAAACCTTGATTTGGAGTCTGTCCTCCTAGCCGACCTTCCTTCTAATGTATCTCTGCAATTTCGACCCTTTTGAGTATGAAATTTAGACCTGTAAATTTTTTATGTTTTATCTCTTCAATTCCACAAGTCTAAAAATAATTGGATGTGCCAAGTGGAAGTTGTGGTAACTTTCCCACACCTTGCTGATTTTTGGCCTTTCCAGGAGAGCTAACGTGTACAGTGTGGCATGCGCACAATATTTGATATATGATTCTAAAAATTGTACCAGAAATACTAAAGGTCATCCATTATCCAATACAACTAGTCTCATGTAATTTGGATCCTCTATGAAGAAGATATGACAATTTTACTCGGAACATTTGTTTGAGACTAATTAATAGGACTAGTCAAAAACTTTATCTTTCAAAGCATGTATCTCCAAAATTACAATGACCCAGAGGCTGAAATTCATAACACATGTACTATGATATGTATTCTCATCACTCAATATCCTCCAGTTTTATCCTTCTGAATTGGATCCTAGAAAACGTTATATCGAAAATTCCAAAATGTCTGTATTGAGGAAGCAAAACCCTAGGATCGATGTTATGATACCAAATGTAATGAACCAAATGATTAAATTATCATAAAAAAAAATAATTACACACCATGTACAGAATGTGAGAGTGGATCACAACTCCAAGATAGATAAGTTACACAATAAATCCTTAAATAATAGGGGAACCCCCTCCAAATAACCAAATACCTTCATACATCACATGTCACAATAATGAATATATGATCTCTATTGATACTTATTCACACAATATACATGAATCACCTTATTATTAGGCCAACCCTATTACACATATATTTACAGATTATATGTACATTTATCTCCATATATCCCCCCCCTTGGGGTCATATCATATACATTTATCCCTATATATGCCCCCCTTGGGTCATTACAGAAGGGGAAAAAATTCAAAAATACATCAGAAAGAAGATTGGCCAGGAGGACAGACTCCAAATTAAGGGTTTGAAAGGTATGTAACTTAAAATTGGCATAACTCTTTATTGGAATATATGTTTTTGGTGATTCAAAATTTTTGATAAAGAGGAAAACAAGGAGAATTATTATTTTCTCACATGGATCCAAAGGCTCCTCCAAAATTGAATTCACAAACTAAACCTCCATAGATATCAACCATGACTCAAGATGAAATCCAAGAGAATTATCATCAGATGGAAATTAAGATAATTGAAAATAGGAAACAAATGGAAAAGAAAATCATTGAAAATAGGTAAAATATGGAGAAGAAGATGAATTAAAATAAGGAAGAGATGAAAATAAATATGGATGAAATAGAAAATAATATGGATAAGAAGATGGATGAAAATAAATAAGAAATACAAAAATCCATGAAGGAATTGCAAAATTCCTTGTCTTCCATGATCTTTCATGCTCTAGATGAGAGATTCCCTAAAGGAGATATCAAAATGAAAGGAACTAATGAAAATAAGGTAGTATTTAGGTTGAACAATGATGCAAGAGCATTGATCCACCTCAACAATGTGCCAGCTAGACATCACATTCAAGCGCATTCAAGGAGGGGAGAGGTGCCAACCCTCTCATTTTCCCCTCATTTTCAAATTTCAATTTGTATTAAATGCAATTAAATATTGTAAGGCTTGGCAGAGCTGAGTCATGCCTTTGTGCAGATAGGAGATAAGGTCACCTTTAATGTCTGATAGGATGATAAGATCTAGATCCAAATCGGACTAGATGGCCATTGAATGTAATTAAATGTAATTAATGAGAGTAGGTAGCTTGGAGGGAGAGCTCGAGGAGCCCCTCTTTTGTAAAAGATCTTTGTATCTGATTTCAGGAGAATAGGTAAGGATAGATAGGAAGAATAGAGGAGAAGGAGGAGAGAAATGAGACTCTGTTGCAGTCTAGTCTTTGTAAACAACTGTATAGACATTCAGAGATAATACAAAAATAAGTTTTTTCTGCATATGATTATGTGTGTTTATATGTTTACGAATGAATGTTATCTGTATGAGTTTATGTTGTAGATGTGTATGAATCATTTCCATCTATAGGGTGAAGATAGATTCTACTATATTTGAGAGTTTGTTGGAACTGTTATGGGTTCTTTAGGCTAAGTGCAAGGAGTGCACGAAAGAGTGTGAAAACTCTGTGAGCCAACGCAAAGAGTGTGTATCTGAAATCTGCTTTGAGTTCAGGAGAGAACGTGTCAGGAGGGCACACCATAATATTTACAGACTCAAGGAGATCCTTAGAGTTACTGAATACTCTGGAGGAAATATTGTGCAAAGAAGGCGCAGAACAGAGAACAAAATCGTTGAAGATTTTGTAGAGCTCTACCAGGAGGGCATTGAGCAAGTGCAAGGAGTGCACAAAAGAAATTTGTTTCGAATTTAGAAAGGAGAGAAGTGTCAAGGAGGAGACACTCACAGAGTTACTGAAAACTTTGTAAGCTCAATAAGGAGTGCTTTGAGCAAGAGGTTTCCAGGAGGGCATGAAGAATTCCTTTGAGAGAAAGCGGAGGGGCCTAGACCCTTTAGAGTTATGAGTCAGTTAAAAAACTCAGAAGAGATAGTGCAAGGAGTGCACGTAAAATCAGACGTATTCCATGTCCCAAAGCTTAGGTGGGATAGCATTCCCAGAAGCAAGCGAGACCTAGGGTAGTCAAGCTCACAGGAGAAAACATCAAAGGCCACAGCTTTTGACACTTACGAATTTTCCCAATTCGAGAGAAATTAAAATCTCAGGAGGAGAAACAACTGTTGTTAGATCATCTACAGAGGAAGAGATCTGGGTCGTTGAATCTCACATCCAGACAAGAGGAGCGCATAGAGGAGAGGAACAGATCCCATTCGTCGGATCTGAGCACGTGGACCAATAGTCGTTGGATCCAGAGGTAAGTGCATGAGACTGAAATATTTTGAAAGTGAGCAGGAGAGAAGACTCACGAAGTCTCGAAGTTTTGAAGCCTATCGAAACCGTCCATCGTTCAGAGAGATAGGTGGAAGCAGATCTGAGAGTTCGAGAATTCAGACTTCAGAAGATTTGCAAGGAGAATAGATCAAACTTCGCGAAGAGAGAAGTGCAGAGTGATTTTGGATCGTCAGATCCAGAAGAGAACGTGGCAGAGATCCATACACTTTGGAAAAAGAGGAAGAATGTAGGGGAGCGTTGACTTTACAAAGTCAAAATCCACGAAAAGATCCTAGTTGTTGGTTGGAAGGCAGGGACGTGGCAACAGATTAACGAATTCGTGGATTCGTGATTTAGAGAATTTGAAAGGAGTAGAAGTTGAAACTCCCAAAGCCGAAGAGTTGAAGAGTTGAAGGGACAAAGAGCCAAAGAGTAGAAGGGCCAAAGAGCCGAAGTCCCAAAGCAGACAAGAGCCGTCGATTTAAAGGCGGACACGTGGTGTCAGATCGTGAACTCTGGATACGGAATATTCCAGAAGAAAGTGAAGGGTGAAAGTCTCGAAACCCCGAAGTAGATCTCGATTGTTGATCGAGAAGGGGGTTGAAGAACCGTTGATTTGGTTGAAAGAGCCAAAGTCCCGAAGCGGAGGCAGAACCGTTGATTTGGGGAGGAAAAGTGGCAGACAATCTGCCATTTCAAAGAAATCACTCCGGAAATGATCCAGGTGGATATCGGTGGCCACTCACCTTTTTCAACTAGCTCAAAATAGTTTTCTGGCAATTTTGGTAATTTACTATTTTTAGTAGTTTTTCAGGTCATGAACTTCTGGAGCCGTTTTGAGGCCCTAAACGACGTTTTTTGGGAAAATGTGGAGAAACATGGAGGTTCCCTCAATGTTTCTCACAAAAAAGTTGTAGTCCTCAGATATATATTTCTAACGAGGTATTGAGCATGTCAAACGGAGATCGTATGCAAAAGTTACGACCCTGGGAAGTTGATGTACTAACTTACCCAAACATGGCCCACATGACTTTTGGCGCTTCATCTCCTAGGGTTAGGTTTTTGGATGTCTAGGGTTTTGGACATTCCTTCTTATTGTAAAAATTCCTTCAGAACCTCATTGTAACCATATTCTTGTGACTGAGCATAGCTGTCACATCTCTTCTCAAAGACAAGCCGCCACCATTCCAACAAGCTTGTTTTCCACTGCATTTTATAGTTTCAACTTATTTCCTTATTGAATAAAAAACCAGTTTTACTATATCTCTGTTGTTTTGTGTTAATAACCTATTAATAACCTGTAGTTATTTCGTTCTGCTCATAAAATCTGGATCAGTGGTATCAGAGCGGTCT
>ML798678.1:34386-70622 GCA_009831015.1 Picea engelmannii | reverse complement strand
TGATTCAAATTTCATGGCGTGTGTTGTTCTCTGTGTATGTTGATATTGATATGCTCCTGAATGTTTACTTCTTGGCATGCATTGGCTTTTATATGCTATGTATGTGATTTCATGGTTGAATTGACATCTGAAGGGGTGAAGGAATGAGTTTCAATTGTTTCTCTAATTGAGCTAGGGGATTCCTGCAAGGAGTGCAGTCGAATTGTCCACAAGGAGTGCGTTGAAAGAAGGGTTCAATTAGAGAGAAATTTTTTTCTTATTTCCTCGAAGGTGTAGTAGGCATAGTGCCGTGTAAGGAGTGCGCAGGCCAGGGAGAAATATCAGAGTTTTGATTCTGAGCGGAGTATCGAAAGACTGTTGCTGCAGGTGTGTGCATAGTTAGGGGAGACTGAGCATTATAAGTGTTTGCAGAATTGCCGCAAGGAGTGCGAGCAAAGGGTTCTCATTTCTAAGGGATTGGGAAGCTGGAAAAAGCTCAGGAGGAGTAGGCCTTCGAATTCACTGAAGGATAAGCACAGGGAAGCTGCTATTGAAAGTCCAAGGGAAGCGTCGCAGGTTGGCGAATAGGTGAACGAGTCTCGTGGGGAGACACTTCTTCATTCCGTGGATTACTTAAGGAAGAACGGACAGTTGAAAATCTTTGGGGATATTTCGCGAAGTTCCGAGGGTTGTTGGATCTTGCGGAGGTGCAAGGAGGCTACGGCGAGAACGTCCGAAGGTATAAAGCTCAGGAAGGGATAGATTCGTCGATCCCGAGTCTCAGGGACCATTGGATCTACACGTGATATCGTGTATCGGGGATTCACGAGGCGAAGCTCCAAAAGATTGCAATGAGTATTGCGATATCGTGATTCGCGATATTCCGATAAGTCCAGAACCGTCCATCAGTGGGACACGTGTCAGGAGATCCCGAGAAGTCGGAATTCGAGGCATCGGAGATTTCGAAGGTAAGAAACTCTTGCAAATTGGAATCGCGAAGCGCGATATCTCGACAGAGGGGTCGTGTGGGGCCACAGCCAGAGTTGGTGGAGGACAGGTGGCGTGCCATATCGGGGATCGGGGAAAGGGAAGTCCTGAATCCTTTGACATCAGGATTCGCGATCCCGCGAATTCCGAAACCCCGATAAAGAGACGGGACCACTGAATAGACAACCCACACATGCATCGGAGTATCGACACATCAGGGTTCGGAGTTCAACAATTCCATTTGTTGACATAGCGAGTAGCGATTTCCCGATAGAGAGAACCCCGATAACAAGGAAAAAAGTCAACGTTGACTCGCGTCGGAGTTCGAGGAATCGTGAGACACAAAACACACGACCATAGGATTCACGAAATCGCGAAGTCCGATTTCCCGATCACTAAGGGGGAATCTTTTGAAGAGTTGTTGTGGATAAGGAAAATTATCGATAGGTAATTAGAGGAACCTTGGATTTCTTCGGGCCGAGAAGAAGATCCTGAGGGAGCGGGCGTGCTCCGAGGAGTGCGGCTGCGTCAGGTGGTATCAGAGCAAGGAAGTTCTTTTCTTTCTGTAGCAGAGAAGAAGGAAATTCACCATGTCGCCCAGGAGAGAAAGACAATCACCTGACCCAGAGGATAGGGAGGTGCGAAGAAGAGGCAGGAAGGTAGTCAATCCAGAAATGGGGAGACAGATGAGAGATCTCCAAGCGAGACTTGAAGACATGGAGACCGCTCAAAGACGCACAGCTGGTGCAGGGGATCTGAGTGATTCCGAAAGTGAAGTCGAGGCTGAACGAGAAGAGGAAGTTACAGTCGAAGATGCATCAAACGAGCGTTTGATCAGAGCTATCGCCAGGATGGGTGCAAAGGCGAAGATGGACATTCCAGTCTATGAGGGGAATCTAGATGCGGAGGAGCTACTAGATTGGATTAGAGCTCTTGATACTTATTTCGACTACGAAGATGTCAAAGAGGATAAGAAGGTCAAGCATGTTGTCACACGCTTGAAAGGACATGCAACATTGTGGTGGGACGAGTTACAAGCTGACAGACACTGCAAAGGCAAGCAGAAGATCAAGAGTTGGGATCGAATGATTGCAAAGATGAAGGCGAAGTTCATCCTGAGGGATTATCAAATCACTCTGTTCAGGAGGATGCAGAACCTGAGACAGAAGCTGATGACAGTGAAAGAATACACTGAGGAATTCTATCGACTGAACATCAGAGTAGGTCATCGGGAGAGCGATGATGAGAAGGTTGTTAGATATCCGAATGGTCTGAGATATGACATTCAGGATGAATTGAGCATGGTAACCATCAGAACTGTGGAGGATGCTTATCAGATGGCTCTAAAAGCTGAGGAGAAGTTGAGCCGTAAGCAAGGTCAGCGAGGGCGAGGTAGGAGTCATCCCAGAGGCAAAGCATTTGCCCAAGACAAATACCAGAAGCCCAAGGAGGAATGGAAGAAACCTCAGGGTAAGATTGAGAGAGGTGGAACCTCACAGAGAGGGCAGCATACAGAGCAGAGCAGAGGATATGCTGATAACAATACTTTTCCTCGTACCAGAGGTAGAGGAAGAGGAAGAGGTGGAGTAATCACATGCTTCACGTGTGGAAAGAATGGGCACAAGTCTTACGAGTGTCCAGAGAAAAAGAAGGACATTGGAGAATCTCACATCACCGAGGCGCAGAGGCGATATGTTGAGGCAGAAGACATTGAAGGCGGAAGTTTGCTCATGATGCGTAAAGTCCTTTTGACACCCGAGAAGGAGGTGGAAAGCTCAGTCCAAAGGACCAGACTTTTTAGAACAGCTTGCAAGACCAAGGATAGGGTGTGGAAGGTCATCGTAGACAGTGGTAGCACGGATAATCTCGTATCTACAGAGATGGTAGAGAAGCTGGAGCTAGAGACGAATGATCATCCTAGTCCATACAGAGTTTCATGGCTACAGAAAGGACACCAGGTAACTGTTACAAAACAATGCTTGGTTGAATTCAAGATAGGTGGATATAACGATAAGATCTTATGTGATGTTATTCCCATGGATGTATGTCATCTATTGTTGGGTAGACCATGGCAATATGACAGAAATGTGATTCATGATGGGAGAATGAACACATATACTCTGGAGAAGAATGGGAGAACCCATATGTTGCTTCCGATAAAGGATAAGGAGGTGAAACTGGAAGTGAACAACACAGTACTTCTCATGAGTGGGAAGGAACTTCTTACAGAGGTTAAGAAGAAGGAAGATCCACAATTCTTTGTTGTCAGAAAACCGAGAATTGTTCTGACTAGCACAAGAGTGGATGATTTACCAGATGAAGTTCAGGAACTGCTGGAAGAGATTGCTGACATCATAGTGGACGAATTACCTCGTTCGTTGCCACCGATGAGAAGTGTGAGTCATCACATAGATCTCATACCAGGAGCTAGTTTGCCAAATAAAGCCGCGTACAGATTGACGCCGTGGGAAAATGAGGAAGTTAAAAGGCAGGTCCAGGAGTTGTTGGACAAAGGATTGGTCAGGGAAAGCTCGAGTCCATGTGTTGTTCCAACAGTACTCAGTCCGAAGAAAGACGGAGGCTGGAGGATGTGTACCGACTCGAGGGTGATCAACAAAATAACCATCAGGTACATATTTCCATTGTCGAGGATGGATGATCTGATGGATTGCCTGAGTGGGGAAAAGTACTTTTCAAAGATTGATTTGAAGAGCGGATATCACCAGATTCACATGAGAGAGGGTGATGAGTGTAAAACATCCTTCAAAACCAACGAAGGATTGTATGAATGGCTTGTCATGCCGTTTGGCTTGACGAATGCACCGAGTACTTTCATGAGGTTGATGAATGAAGTCCTGAGGGAATTCATCGGGAAGTTCGTTATTGTATATCTGGATGACATACTGATTTACAGTAAATCAGAGGCTGAACATCTGAAGCATTTGGCTACAGTGATGAGGAAGCTACAACAGGAGAAGTTGTTGGTAAATATGAGGAAGTCCTCATTTATGAAGACATAACTCATTTACTTGGGATTTGTCATATCGGCAAATGAGTTGAGAATGGATCTGGATAAGGTAGAAGTGATCAAAGATTGGCCATCACCGAGAAGTGTTTTCGAGGTGAGAAGTTTTCATGGTTTAGCTAGTTTCTACCGGAAGTTCATCAGAAATTTCAGTGAAATTAGTGCAGCAATGATGGATACAGTGAAGAAGCGGCATAAATATTTTCACTGGACAGGAGAGGCTGAGAAGAGCTTCAATCTGTTAAAGTGGAAGATAACGGAACAACCAGTGTTGGTGTTGCCGGATTTCCAGAAAACATTTCAGGTGAAATGTGATGCAAGCGGGTTTTCCATAGGAGCGGTCTTGAGTCAGGAAGACAGACCGGTTGCATATTTTAGCGAGAAGTTCGATGAGGCAAAATTGAAATACTCCACGTATGATAAGGAATTCTATGCCATCATTCAGGCGTTGAAGAAGTGGAGGCATTACTTGATCCCGAAATAATTTGTATTGTACAGTGATAACCATGCATTGCAGTTTGTGACTCAACAGGAGAAGTTGAATCAAAAGCATGCAAAATGGGTAGAGTATATGCAGAATTTCACATTTGTGATTAAGCATATTTCGGGTACTGCTAACAAAGTGGTTGATGCTTTGAGCAAGAAGTGTTTGTTGCTGCAGGAATTCCGAGTCAAAACATTGGGTTTTGAAAACCTTAGGGACATGTACGCAGGTGATGCAGATTTTGCAGAAGCATATGAAGCAGCTGAGAATCCAGTTCTCAGAGATCGGAGTCCTTGGATAGATTATATGATCCAGGAGGGGTTTTTGTTTAGAGGCAATCAACTGTGTATTCTGAAATTCTCCATGAGGGAGAATCTGTTGAAAGAGAAGCACAATGGTGGATTAGCAGGACATTTTGGCCATGACAAAACATTCGCGAAGCTGAATGAATCATACTTTTGGCCAGGAATGCGAGCAGATGTCAAGAGATTCGTTGACAGGTGTAGAGTTTGCTAGCATTCGAAGGGAAGGAAGCAGAATGCAGGTTTTTATCAGCCATTGCCCATACTAGAGAGGCCATGGGAGGCGATAAGCATGGATTTTGTTTTAGGGTTGCCAAGGACACAAAGAGGAGTTGATTCCATATTTGTAGTAGTGGATAGGTTTTCAAAGATGGTGCACTTCATCCCATGCCAGAAAACCAGCGATGCGACTCACATCGCAAATCTGTTCTTTAAAGAGATCATTCGACTTCATGGATTGCCGAAAAGTATAGTTTCGGACAGGGATACCAAATTCATAGGGAATTTTTTGGAGGACCTTATGGAAGAAGCTGGGGACTAACTTGATGTTTAGTTATGCTTATCATCCTCAGACGGATGGACAAACGAAAGTGGTAAACAAAAGTCTGGGAGACTTGTTGAGAAGCTTGGTGACAGAGCACCATAGCAACTGGGATAGCATATTGCCACAAGCAGAGTTTGCATACAACGAATTAGTGAATCGGAGTACAGGGAAAAGTCCATTTCAGGTTGTCTATGGGATGCGGCCGAGAGGAGTTTCTGAACTGAGGGATTCAGAACAGACTGCTACTAGCAGTGCTAGTGCAGAAGAATTCGCTGAGGCGATGAAAGAACTTCACAGCAAGGTGAAGCAGCGACTGCAGAGTTCAAACCAGGAATATAAGCGCAGAGCAGATCAACATTGGAGACAACTTTAGTTTGAAGTTGGTGATCTAGTTATGGCACACTTGAGGAAAGAAAGGTTCCCGAGGGGAACATATAATAAGTTAAAGATGAAGAAAATCGGGCCATGCAGAGTCTTGAGAAAATTTGGGGAAAATGCTTATGAGATTGAGCTACCAGATGGGGTCAGAATATCTCTGATATTCAATGTCGCATATTTATACCCATACAGGGCTGGAGAAACAGAGGCTGGAGATGGGATGCCAGTGATCCAGTGGATGAAACAATTGCCAGTTGCGGAGAAGCCGCAGATGGAATGCATACTAGACAAGAGGGTGAGAAAAAATACCAGGCGAAAAGAATACTATGAGTATCTGGTCAAATGGAAGGGTCATCCAGTGGAAGATGCCAGCTGGGAGACTGAAGCGGAAATATGAAAGCATGGACAGACCGTTCAGGAGCTCATGGACAGGAGCCCATGAAAGTTTTCAAGCCGAGGAGTATGATGCAGGAGCATCACCGAACCATCAAGCGAGCCAGCGTGGAGCGGAAGACAGCTGGACAAGCCAGCACAAATTTTTGAAAATGCTTTGGAATTGTTGCGCGATCTTAAATGAATCATTTAAGAGATGGCGCACTTGTATATTGTAATGGACCTTGAGCCTTTTAGCTCTCGTCCTTTAGTAGGTAGTCGGCATTTAATATAGTTAATGCTGGTAGATAGGAATTTAATTTTAGATTTGATAGCTTTAGAGTCCAAGAGGGAAAACGGATATAGACACCCTTGTTTGTAACATTGTATTATTATCAATTCCGGATAAATGCAGAAGAGCATGCGGAGAACTGTATGAAGAACACCCATGTACAGACATTTGAATTAATAGAGGAATTCTTATTCAAATTTCATGGCTTGTGTTGTTCTCTGTGTATGTTGATATTGATATGCTCCTGAATGTTTACTTCTTGGAATGCATTTGCTTTTATATGCTATGTATGTGATTTCATGGTTGAATTGAAGTCTGAAGGGGTGAAGGAATGAGTTTCAATTGTTTCTCTAATTGAGCCAGGGGATTCCTGCAAGGAGTGCAGTCGAATTGTCTGCAAGGAGTGCATTGAAAGAAGGGTTCAATTAGAGATAACTTTTGTTCTTATTTCCTCGAAGGTGCAATAGGAATAGTGTCGTGTAAGGAGTGCGCAGGCCAAGGAGAAATCTCAAAGTTGTGATTCTGAGCGGAGTATCGAAAGACTGCTGCTGCAGGTGTGCATAGAGTCAGGGGAGACTGAGCATTAGAAGCGTTTGCAGAATTTCCGCAAGGAGTGCGAGCAAAGGGTTCTCATTTCTAAGGGATTGGGAAGCTGGAAAAAGCTCAGGAGGAGTAGGCCTTCGAATTCACTGAAGGATAAGCACATGGAAGTTGCTATTGAAAGTTCGAGGGAAGCGTCGCAGGTTGGCGAACAGGTGAACGAGTCTCGTGGGGAGACACTTCTTCATTCTGTGGATTACTTAAGGAAGAACGGACGGTTGAAAATCTCTGGGGAGATTTCGCAAAGTTCTGAGGGCTGTTGGATCTTGCGGAGGTGAAAGGAGGCTACGGAGAGAACCTCCGAAGGTCTAAATCTCAGGAAGGGATAGAGCCGTCGATCTCGAGTCTCAAGGACCATTGGATCTACACATGATATCGTGTATCGGGGATTCACGAGGCGAAGCTCCAAAAGATTGCAACGAGTATTGCGATATCGCGATTCACGATATTCCAATAAGTCCATAACCGTCCATCAGTGGGACACGTGTCAGGAGATCCCGAGAAGTCAGAATTCGAGGCATCGGAGATTTCGAAGGTAAGAAATTCTTGCAAATTGGAATCGCGAAACGCGATATCCCAACAGAGGGGTCGTGTGGGGCCACAGCCAGAGTTGGTGGAGGACAGGCGATGTGCCATATTGGGGATCGGGGAAAGGGAAGTCCCGAGTCCTTTGACATCAGGATTCGCGATCCCACGAATTCTGAAACCCCGATAAAGAGACGAGACCACTGAATAGACAACCCACACGTGCATCGGAGTATCGGCACGTCGGGGTTCGGAGTTCAACAATTCCATTTGTTGACATAGTGAGTAGCGATTTCTCGATAGAGAGAACCCCGATAACAAGGAAAAAAAGTCAACGTTGACTCGCGTCGGAGTTCGGGGAATCGTGAGACACAAAACACACGACCATAGGATTCACAAAATCGCAAAGTCCGATTTCCCGATCACTAAGGGGGAATCTTTTGAAGAGTTGTTGTGGGTAAGGAAAATTCCCGATAGGGAATTAGAGGAACCTCTGAGTTCTTCGGGCCGAGAAGAAGATCCTGAGGGAGCGAGCGTGCTCTGAGGAGTGCGGCTGCGTCACTATGTTTCAATTGTGACAACAAGTACAGTAAGGGGAAGAAATGCAATGAGAAAAAATTATTCTACATAGACTGTGAAGAGGAAGAAGATCAAGAATTGGAATCGCCATGAGATCCAAATCTAGAAGAGACTACTCCAACAATATATTTTCATGCATTGGCCAACATCAATACTCCATAAGCACTCCAGATACAAGGATACATCAAAAACAAAAAAGGTAACAATATTGATTGATTCTGGTAGTACCCATAATTTCATCAATTAAAAATTAGCAAAAGATCTCAATTGATGTGTATATCGCGCACCAAAGTTTGAAGTAATGATTATAGATGGAGGTACCATAAATTGTTCGGGAAATGCCATAGTATTAAGCCCAACATGGTGGAGTATATTTTGTATATCCCCATGATTTCCATCCAAATGGCTAGTTCTAATGTTGTATTAGGGGTCCAATGGTTATAATCATTGGGAACAATAGCCCTTAATTTCAATATATTTTAATGAGATTTTCCTCAGATGGCATGGAAATTGAGCTTAGAGGTATCCAAGGGAAACCCTCTAAAGTGATAATCTCTAATAGCATGACAAAATTACTCAAAAAGGGACACCAGGGTGTAATTGCACAATTGTGCTCACTTGATGTTCAAACATCTCTATCCTCTACTCCATTAGATTTCCAAATAGATTAACAATGATTCCAAGGTATTTAGTGAAATGCCTAAGGTTCTTCCACCTGCTAGAGATCATGACCATACAATTCATTTGCAACCAGGAAGTGTACCACCTAAAATTAGACCTTACAGGTATCCATATGCACAAAAGAGTGATATGAATGCATGATCCAGGAAATGTTATATGATGACATCAATCAACCTATCCAAAGTTATTTCTCTTCACCAGTGGTGATGGTTACAAAAAAGGATGGTTCATGGCGTATGTATCCATATTATAGACAACTCAACAAAATGACCATCAAATATAAGTTTCTTATTCCTGCCATTGATGAATTATTAGATGAATTGCATGGAGAAAAATTATTTACAAATTTTGATATTGGTTCAGGATATCATCAAATCAGAATGAGGCAGGAGGACATTCCTAAAACAACTTTTAGAACACATGAAGGTCATTATGATTTTTTGTTTATACCATTTGGAATTACTGATGCACCTTCAACATTTCAAAGCTTGATGAATTCTATTTTCAATCCCTTCCTTAGAAAATTTGTGTTAGTACTTTTTGATGACATACTAATATACAACAAATCTTGGGAAGAGCATGTACAACATGTTGATAGAGTATTACAACCATTGGAAGAGAAACAACTTTAAGAAAATCCTTCCAAGTGTGCCTTTAGGGTTCAAGAAGTGGAATATTTGGGCCATACTGTAACTCATAAAGTTGTAAAAGTGGACCCTAACAAAATTAAATATATGAGGGAATGGTCAATTCCCAAAACAGGGATAATTTTAAGAATGGAAATTTATCTCAAAATGTAGAAACCTTGGCAAATCTTACTATTCCTTAATGTGTTAACTATAAAATGTTTGGCAACATTTTTGTAAAAATATTCAAATTTCTAAGGATTTTATATATTTTCTACAAAATTTGTGCTACTTTTAAGGTAAAATCATTTTATTCTATAGAATTTGGGTGAATTATTTTTAGAAAAAATAAAAATTGGTGAATCTTTTTTCGGGAAAAGTAAAGAGAATTAGCCCATGGGAGAAATTTATCCCCTAAAATTGTCCTTGTCCCAAAACCTTGAAGAAACTTAGAGGATTCTTAGGATTGACAGGCTATTAGTGCAATTTGTTCGAGAACTATGGTCAAATAAAACACCTCTAACATCGTTATTAAAGAAGGAAGCATTTTCTTGGACGAAAGAAGCAACCAAAGATTTTGAAAAACTTAAGGATGTTATGTGTACAACTCTCATCCTGATCACACCTAACTTTACAAAAACATTTGTTGTTGAGTGTGATGCCTCAGGCCATGGAATTGGTGTAGTTTTAATGCAAGAAGGGAGGCCCCTTGCCTTTGAAATTAGCCAACTTAAAGGAAAAAACTTATTCAAACCCATTTATGAAAAAGATATGGTGGCCATACTACATGCATTTCAAAAATGGCTCCCTTACCTAATAGGAAGACACTTAAAAGTAAAAATAGAACATGATAGTTTGAATTACTACTTGGCGCAATGATTATCTTCAGAAGAGCAACAAAAATGGGTTACAAATATGCTAGGTTATGAATTTTAAATTATCTACTAAAAAGGAAAACGTAATGTTGTGGTAGATGTCCTTTCAAGGAAAGAAGACGAAACAGAAGGTTCACTATGTGCTATTTATGTTCTGCAATCTGATTGGGTGGAAGAAGCAAGGATAGAATGGATGAAAGATCATTCAACAACTACATGAGGACCCCAGTTCATTAGATATATTTGTATGGAATAAGGATTTGACATGGTAACATGATCGCCTATATTTATGTAAGAATTCCCAACTCAACAAAAGGTCCTTCTGGAATTGCACACTTCTCCTATAGGAGGACATTCAGGATTCTTGAAAACATACCACAGGATTAAAAAGGATTTTTTCTGGGAAGGTATTAAAATGAATGTTCAAAGGTTTTTGTATGAATGTTTGGCCTACCAATAGAAAAAGGGAGAGATAATAAAGACACCAAGTCTCCTATAACCATTAGCTATACCAAGTCAAAGTTGGGAAGAAGTTTCAATGGATTTTATTTCAGTTTACCCAAATCCAAAGGATAGACTGTCATCATGGTAGTAGTGGATTGACTGACAAAGTATGCCCATTTTTTCTCTCTTTATCATCCTTTTAAAACAAGTACATTATCCACAATATTCATGGAAACAGTTCAAAAGATACATGGAGTCCCCAAGATTATTGTAATTGATAGAGATCCAATTTTCATTAGAAATTTTTGAACTGAATTCTTTTCTTGTTTGGGTACTCAATTGGCTCATAGATCATCTTACCACCCTCAATCCAATGGGAAAAATGAGATTGTGAATAAATGTCTAGAAGGATATCTTCGTTGCTTTGCATTCAATAAACATAGACAATGGGTCAAGTGGTTTCCCTTGGCAAAATGGTGGTGCAACACATAATTCATCAAAATTTTCCCCATTTCTGGCACTTTATGGATATCATCCTCCATCCATTACATCACCCTTGAAAGGGAATACAAAGGTTCAATAAGTGGAGGACCACATAGGGAACCGACAAGAGGTTCTCAAGATATTGAAGGACAACTTGGTTATGGCACAAAATAGGATGAATCAACAAGCAGATCAACATCACAGTGAAAGGGATTTTGAAGTGGGGGATTCGGTATTTCTAAGGCTACAACCATATAAATAGTCGTCCCTCAAGATAAAAAAGAAGGGCAATAAATTAGCACCCAAATATTATGGCCCCTATAAGGTTTTTCAAAGGCTTGGAAGTATGGCTTACAAATTGGAGTTGCCTCCATCTTCACGTGTACATATAGTTTTCCATGCTTCTTTCTTAAAGAAGGTAATCTGCAACAAGATCCTAGTCAAAACTATTTTACCAGATATTAATGAAGAAGGGAAAATCATGCTAGAACTAGAAACAATCCTTGAAACAAGGATTAAATAGCCGAGAAATCGAGCAATTATGGAGTACCTTATCAAATGGAAGAGGCAACATGGGAAGATGATTTCTTCATGCAAAAACACCTGTAATTAGTCAAGTTTTGAGGAAAACACTTGTTTGAATGGGAGGGGCATTTTAAGACCTAGACAAAGTCCCATGTTATGTGTAAAACCCCTTATTAAACCCTAGATATTGAATTATTGCATTTATAGTGTTATAATCGTATGTTTTCTAGAAACCTTCATTGTGCCCTTTCATTATAATTGCAATCTTTCTCCCCTATATATATACCAAGAAGACGTAGTCTTATGATCATCGTATCTCATGTCATATGGTATTCTGAATTGGATATATTGTAAAAGGAGGTTTCATCCTTGAAGTGGACTATATTAATTGACTTTTTTTTATCATTTTTAAAGGTGTTGGATCATAACATTCTTTCTGTAGGTTTTACTCCAATTCTATAGATCACAATTGAGCATAGGTCAACATAAAAAGAAATGTAAGAAACCAAAATATTTCCATTCACAACACATTCACAATCGTTTCATAGATCAACCCATAAGGCCATATTATATAGCACCAAAATATAACCAACTCCTTTAAAGTGGGGAAGATGAGGTCCACATAGATTGGTGAGGGTGCATAACAAACTCCTAAATTTATGCCTTATTCTACACACTAGTCAACTATTTTATTCTACTGGATCAACTAGTCAAAGCTTATTCAACCATCTAGTTGGTCTCCTAGTTGACCATTTAATTGACTTATGATTCAACCTCTCAGATGACTCTCCTAGTTGGTTGTCAATTGTCGATTGATTGTCTCTGAAAGATCTAGAGGTGTTAAAAACATGTAAAGCTTGTCATTCCAAAATGGAATGGTCCATTCGATGATGGATATGATCTTCTAAAATTATACCTTTACCCATTAGGTCATGATATGACCAAGGCACCCAACCTCTTCCTTGAGAAATGCATACTTTGGACCTTTTTTCATGCATTGGTTATCTTATAGGATATAAAAGACCTTGTCTACTTCACCGATATTGTCATACAAACTTCCATTATAAATAATATATGGTTAAATAAGACCAACATAAATTTATAGAGAGGGGCATTAAAGTTTTATCTGTGAGGGTTTGGAATGTGTAAGGGGAATTTATCAACCCAAAGGACATGTCCAGGAACTCAAAATGGACTTGATGGGTTTGGAAAGTGTCCTTGGTATTTTCCTCTTATCTATCCTAATCAAAGGATATCCTAACCCAACATCGAACTTGGTAAGTAACTTAGATCTATTAACTCATCTACTAGCTCATGAATCACTAGAATGGAGAAAATATCCTTGATGTTTATTTATCAAGTTCTCTATAATCTATACATAGTCATCAAGAGTAATGTTTTGTCTTTAACAAAATCACTAGGGTTGATAATGAGCTTCTAATTTCTTCAATGTCTCCAACCTTTGACACAAATTAGACAAGATATTTAATCTCACCCTTCTACCAATGTGGATATTTGTATGGTTGAGCACCAGGAAGGGTATTTCCTAGAATAAACCGAATAACATGATGATCATGATCACAAGATGGAATATGTGTGTAATGTACTTGAAAACCCAAGTATGGAGATCTATAATAGATCACTAAAGTTCCATTATGGTGCCCCTAAATCATCGTGTTCCTCAAAGTGGAATGCATGAGTGATTAGACCCCAATTATTCCCTTCTCAAGAAACTTTTTTGTTATATGGAAGATGATGATTTGAGTAGGACATGTAAACCCCTTGAACTAATATCTGTCCATTCACTTTGAACTTCATAAAAAATTCCCTCAACGTTAATAATAATGGTTCCCAACGTTTTGAGTCACTTTCCTTGAAATATATTAGTCCCTTATTTGCAACCATCCATTGGAATTTTTAGATAGGGTAAGTAAAAGAGTTGAGTTATGTTACCAACTCTTGTCAAAAACATTGGGTATTCCTTGAGTTGATGAGGACATATCCCTTGTCTTTTTATGAAACCCTTCAATCTTAAGAATCTAAAGGGTGGTTACTCCCACTAAGGAATGTGAAGGCACTATAGCAACTTCGTCATTGAATTCTAAAACTTGGGTGACTTCTTGTTTGCATATTCCTCCTCCTTCTCACCATTGACCTCTAAGATGAACAACTGCTTCTTAGAATATTTGTGTCCCTTGGACCACTTGTTTTTGCATCAAATGCAAAGGATATTGTCTCACATTTCCTCTAGTTCCATAGGTGTGACCCTACAAGTGGGGTTTTTTTTAGTTGGGGCTCCCTGATATGTGATTACATAAGTAATTATTTATCTATTGTATATGTAAATTATTTGTGGGACACCTTAGTATGGTATTTTATGTAGTGATATAACTTAATGGATAAATATATACCTATGGGGGGTAATATCCTTGCTTCATGTTGAATATCCTCCTTTAATGCCCCAATTTAGAGCTTGAATAAATTTTCATTCCTCAAATCTTCAACTCTAGTAACTAGCTTTTGATGTTGGAGCATGTAGTCCATCACCAAGCCGAATTTTTTAATCTTGGTTAAATAACCAAAGTAGTGCTCCCATATAGTATGATATTGTGTGGTGATGTTTGACACAAATAAATAATTCCAAGTGTAAGTTTCCCTTAAGGGATTTTTCTTCTTTGTCCACAAGTACCACTGAAAGGGTTTTATATTGAGATAGAAGACCACGAGGTAAACTTTGTTGACCTAGGATGCTTGATGAAGAATAAAATACTATTCGTGTTGTCTTAACCAAGTATAAACATCATGACCCTCAAATTACTTATTGTCTAACTTAGGCAAATAACTCCCCTTGAGTAGCAAGGAGTCTTCTATCAATCTTTACTTGGAGAAATCCTTGGGCCCATTTATGTCTTGGTCTCGCCCATATGTTGCATGTGCTTGAATTGTAGCATAAGCTCCTTTAGCTTGCTAATGTGAATCATCAATAGCTTCGATGTATTTATATCATTTACCACAACCTCCTTAATGTATTCTCAAACATCATTCTCTAAGATCTCATTGAATTATTCCAACTTAAAGTACAAGTTATAAGGAATTATATTATAGTTGTGTCTAGATCTAGAATAGCTAAGGAGAATTATTTGAATTTAATCACACTTTATAGCCACAATAACATGCAACACTTTTTTTTAGCTTGAAATACTTAATCATTCTTGAACATTAAAAATGGATAACACTAGTTCTCATTTTGTGTCAATTTTTTTATTATTATTAATAATATTAATGTGTGAGGATTCACATTGATGAGTAGAAAAACAAACATTGAGTTAAAAAAAATTATACTAAAAATTTCATATTGATATCATAGTTTGTTCTCTTTCACACAAGTGTTGACAAAAAATGTTGTGACATGAGAAAATTTAGATTTGCCAGAGGAGAGAAAAATGATCTAGATACTCAAATTATTCTTTTAATCAAATTATAAGTTCATTGAGTACTTTGATTGTTGTATAGAATTCAAGGTTTTAAAAAAATATTTCACAATAGAAAAATTTAATCAAAGTCGTTGTAGAAATAAAAAATGAGTCAAACACTAAGATACATTATCTAGTCAAATGTTATATCGATCAAAGAATCTTAATTAATTTAGGTGGTGCTTAATGAAAGATTAAAGAAATGAAAAATTATTTGGAAAATTTCTGAATATCTAAACTCTATACAATCTTTTTTGCAATGAACTAAGTAATTATGTGGTAAGATAGACAAAATGAAACAATCGAAAATTCAATACCTCTTAATATAGAAGATTGCATAGGACACTACTCTAAAACTAGTTGGAAGGATGTCAATGTAAAAATGGATTCATCATTAAAAAAATAGAGCACCACTAATGGTATTACTTTCCACTTCGAGAGAGAAACATCCCAATACAATATTGTGATAATCAACATACTTTCAATTTTATACAACCACCAAACATTAATCTTAACTTGGATATTTAATTGTTAAGCTAAATAAAAAAATGGAGGCACAAAATTCTCAATGATTAAAATATTAGTTAAGAGAATTTACATGGGCTTATTTTATTATTATATTCTTTTTTATTATTATGATCGAATTTTTCACCTTTATGTTACAAAATTCAACTTTTATTTCATTTAGGTTTATTATCATTACCTTAGCTACTCATCTATATTATGTTGTAAAGTGCACATTGCTTCTCTCAATGTAATGGCATTTATATATATATGGTAAGTGGTACTAACCGTCACATATATTTCCTCATGATTTTTCATGATAAGTAGTGGTAGGAGGTAGTGTATGTACACCTCTATAGACTTTAACTATCAAATCTCTGTGTCGTGAGAGTTGTAAAGTACACCACACTTTTATCAATACAATAACATTAATATACTTAATAAATAATAATAATCTTCACATATATTTTCTTATAATTATACATAATAAAAATGTTAAAATTAAAAATAATAAAATATATTATATCTTCCACTAAAATATTTTAGTATAAAAATAATTAATAAATTAAAAATCTATTTAACAATAGAAACATAACATTTTTCTCATTAACTATTAATATATTTAATTTTAATATAATAAAATATTAAAACCCTTTACCCAATGAAAATGTTCAACCATGTATCCATGTCATTAGAGCTTTATTTATTTTCTTTGTATATCAAAATGGTACTATGCAACAGTACCAAAGATATTGGAACTCAAACCAATGAATGATGTATCATGATATCACTGTAAAGTTGGGCCATAGATAATTGTACTCAATCATAAAGCATTGTACTCCTCAATGACAAAGAAAGGAAAATAAATTAAAAGGTCGTGTCATCTTATGGTTGTTTTGATTAAAGCTAGATAGGTATCCATCAAAGTAGACCTGAGAAAAGAATAATGTGCAGTACCCACTTTAGAAAGTTGAAAGTACCTTTTTAAAAATTTACTCCATTTAAAAAAAAATCAAAAGTTAGTTGGAATCTCTTATAAGACGTATGATACACTCAATGTCCAAGAAAGTAAGTACATAAAAATAAAAATATGCGCTCAGCCACATTAAAAAATAAGTGGCAGCTCACATCAGCTTTTGATTACCAACCATTTGTCACTGCTCAATGGTGTTTGGTTTTATGAATAGAATGGTGTCAAACCATCTACCAAGAGTTAGGATAAGAGATCTGAGCCACCAAGAGTTAGGATAAGAGATCTGTGTGGTGTCAATTTTTTTTGTTTTTTTCCATGAAAAAGTAACCTTGGAATATGTTAAAGCCATGTGGAAAGTTTGGGTTGTTTTCCATAGAAAACCACTTTATTGTGAATGAGGTATAACTTTTTGTTATTGTGAATGGAATAAGACAGCCCGGGTCAATTTTTTTTTGTTATTTTCCATGAAAAATAATTCTTTATTATCACTGACACTCGTGCAATTTTTTGTTTTTTTCCATAGAAAATGACTCTATTAGTGGAAGGTTTACTACCAACAATCTCAAAATTAACAAGGTTTACTATTGTGATGAGATATTGTTTATGCTACTGATCCATGTTACCTTTGACAAGTTACTCAACCCAAATTTTGTATCCACATATAGAATGTGCTTGTTTTATGCATCAAAGGTCCTTCCATCAACTATTTTGTGACAAAACTTATAATCTTGGCCTTTTGAAATTAGAAGTAAGGTTTTGAAATCGATTCCCTATAATTGTTTAGTATGCCTAAGTTTCATTTTAGTTTGGGAAAAATCAGTCCATTTTCGATATGATCTTGAGTAGTAGAATAAAATTCTTAAATTTTTAGATTTTTTTCTTTTGGGAGAGGGATATTTGGGTGGTAGATTATAAGTATAAAATTATCATTTTATCATTCATCTTGCATTTTATTGGATTTGATCTTGCATTTTATTGGATTTGATGTCTTAACTTCTATAAAACTTGGAACTTTACAAATTTTCAAATAATTGTTCACATCGCATAGCAAGTAGTTAGATTTCAAAAATAGATAATACCTCATTGTTGGTTTTGAAAGTAGACAATACCAATGTCTCAACTTAGAGTATGGTTTCTAATAATTTTTTTAGAATAATTCCCTTGTCTAGATTTGATCTAGTGAATTGTACGCATACCTGCTCTTTTCCAAAGTAGTCAATACTAAAGTCAAAAACTAACATTAATCATAATTATTCTTATAGTCATCCACAAAGAACTAAGTTTTGAAATTGAATCTTTGATTTTACATTGTCATGTGCCTAATTTGCTAAACAAGTTACCAATTTATAGAAATTCTATAACAAACACTTTTAGTCAGAACTCTCAAAAACCCAATATTAAATTACGATGTCATCAATTTACAAAGTCACATACAAACAACACATAACAAGAAGAAACTTGCAAATACAACCACGAAAATCAACTCATCATAGGCAATTTTTTTCACTGACACCACATAAATATAGTTAACCATTAACAATATAAATATGCATATCTATGGTGTACTTATATTGTTGAATGGATATGAGTAACAATAGATTCATGGATAAGAATTTGAGAGTGGTTTGGTCATTCCATAAATTACAAATGACCACGATGAAAATGGGGCGGGGTTCTTCTTGCTCGAAGCATTTGCCTTATGAAATAGTAGGAAAATGCTTAGTGATGGGACACATGCCTCCATTGATACACCTCACTATCTATAAAATTATTATAAGTCCTCAATTAAGATCATAGTATATAAGGTTTTTATTGAATGGTTTGGATGTAAATATTCCTCCTAGATCATTGTTGGGGAAGTTGAATTGTCTCAAAAAAAAAAATTGTGATTGTGTTTTAAAGCTTGTTATTCCACCATTAAACTTAGAATGAAAGGTTGTTTTCTTTGTGGTTTTGTTTTAAGGAATTGTCAATCAAGGAGTGATAATATAATTGGCTTGGGCCTTGTCATGTGTACCTAAAGATTCTTACTAAACATTGTGAATGATTGATTTGATTTACATTCTTCATTGTCAAAATTGTTGTGACGATTGTTGAAATTCTAATTTAAGATTGGTCAAATTTATGTATTGAATAGTGTTGAAAATGTCAAGTTGAGATTCTATTACTTGTAATGTCTTCAAGTCTAAGTTTGAGTTAATGATTTCTTAGATTTGCATTCTTCATTGTTGAAATTGTTGTGATGATTATTATTGAGTTTTAAAGTTTAAGATTGGTCAAATTTCTATATAGAATAGTGTTGAAAATGTTGAGTAGGATTTTGTTACTTGTAATGTCTTCATGCAATGTACATTTTTAGTTGTAGTGAACGATAGCTCCGATTTTAATTCTTCATTGCCATAACTAGTGTGCTCAAGCTTGTTGAGATTTTAAATTTAAGATTGGTCTAGTTTTTGTATGGAAAAGTGTTGACAATGTCGAGTCAAATTTTTGTTGCTTGTAATGATTTCATGGAATGTTGAGTCCGAGTTTAAGTTAATGATTTATCTAATTTTCATTTCTCATTGTCGAAATTATTTTGTTGACAATTGTTGAAAATCTAATTAGAACTTCTTCATTTTAATTGTTTAGATTTGTAATGCCTTCTTTGATTGTGAAAACTCAAGTGTAATGTTTGTCTTGTTGAAATTGGAATCTCTGTCAATGTATTAAAATTAATTGTTATTGTTGAAAATGTTGAATCATTATAACTAAACTAGTTTTAATGTGTATTGTTTTCATCAAACAAGATAAAATTAATACCTATGGATACCAAACTTAAAACTTCCAAACTAAAACTTCTTGGACAATTTATGTAACAGATTCTAAAAATGGTGCACAAATGATAACTGTACATTGGGGTCACCTATAGGCCAAACCCTAAATATTTTACTTATTTGTTCTACAATCAAGTGTAGAATGAGATGATCGAAAGGAAATCATTTTTATATTGGAGGACCACAAACAATCAAGAATAATATGTTTCCCTTATTGAAGGGCTTAAAGATGCCAAAAGATATGGTGTGAATCATATTAATGTGTTTACCAACACATTACTCATATCTAATTAAATGAAAGATAAATATGTAATTAGAAATGACCATCTCATACTACTCCATATAGAAGCAATAACCATAACCATTATTGATAATTTACATTGCTTTAGCATACACCACCTATGGATTGGTGAGGAACATATGGAGGTTCAAAGTATGTGTAGGGCTCTATCATATGTGGTAAAGTCGTATGTAGTTGAGCATGTCACATATGATGTGGGTCAAACATCTTAACTCCATTAGTATTGGGTGATCAACATTGATATAAACTCCATACATATCAATTTTTCCTTGTTATGATTGTCGTGTTATGTGTGATGGTGTGGTTGTTGTTTGTATGTACTTAGACTGCAAAAAAAAGACCTAGGATTTGGAATGAAAGCATGATTCAATTATTGAGTATTTTAAAATAAGTTTAAATTTTACACTCTTGGTGTTTGTTAAAAATATTCCAAGTTTCACTCTCACATTTTCAATTAATTATGTATGATCTATAGGGATTTTGGAATTGTTGAAGATGTTTTTAATGTTGAATGGTTGGAAACTATTTGATAGTTATGCCTTCTCTACAAAATTATTTGATTATTTTTCCTCTTCTATAAAACTATTATAATATTGATTTATTATATCTTGTTGGCATTTTGGTGACCTCTTTTAGGATAAAACCACTTCCTTGTACAATAATCAATATATCACTAATGAGGTTATATATTGGTATGGACTTTTTGGCATCGTTGTTTGTGTGTTTAACTATAAGAATTTGTAAATGATGGGAAGACTAGTCATTTCATGAACGATCTACGAGACTTGATCTATTAATCTATCGATAAAGTTTGTGTGCATTTGTGTTTGAACCATCTCTTAATGATGGTTGTGTGAGTTACTAATGCATGGATATGGTTTATTGATTTGCAGAATTGACACACTTTGGACTTTCTTATTACACCACGAAGTTGCTTAGTGATTTAAGGAATGGATGTGGCCATTATGTATTGTAAATTAGACACATTACTGATACAATTCTTAGTATTCAATGTTTATTCATTTATATATTGGCCACTCCTTACATTGCTTGTCGTTTACTATCAAGAGTTGTGCCATATATAAAGAGTTGTGTTTTATTTCAATATGTAAAGAGTGGGAATCAAATTACATTAACATTAGCTCTATCTAAGATAATGGTATGATGTGCCATCACACATTTTTCCTAAAAAACTACCACTTAAATGTCTAGTTTTCATAGGTATCCATACAAAATGGTCAATGAAAGCAAATGGAAGATGATTGTGTGCCTTGAGGTGCAAGGCCTCAAAGACAAGAACACCTTTTACAATAAAGATTTGGTATGGTCTAAAATATATGCATCAGAGAGAAGTATTGGTCATGTCACCTTGATCCCTACACCTAGAGTTGCTGACTTTATGATAGGGAAGAAAATGAATCCAAATGCTCCTTGTAATTCCTATGCATATTAAGAAATTAACTGCCAACACACAAGGGTACAACTTCCTTGCAATACAATTTCTAAATATTTCATAAGTTCTTATTGACATGTTAGTTATGAGAATGCATATCTACTATCATTAATTGTGTGTATTAATGTTTTTTTAATTTCTTATGCAATTACTCTTGCTCATATGGCCCGAGGTATGGAAGAGGAGATTATTAGTCAACTAAACGAAGTAGACCATTTGTGAAGAAGAGGTATTGCCAATGCCATTTCATTGTGAAGATTATGGTTGAGTCCAAAAATAGTTATATTTATGTACAACATGTATGAGTATGAACATAAGGATAGATGGCCTGATCATTGCCAACATGACATGTTGAGTGATTTCAGGGCCTTGTATAAACCTATGGTTTCAGGGGACTTAGGGTCTTATGTAGAAAATTTGTTCTTTTTGGAGGTGTCAATTGTCTCTGTCTAAAAATAAACATTAAGTGACATGTTGACATGGATATGATTGATCATGATAGAAACTAATTTTTGTCCAGAAGAGATGTTATAAACATATGCAATCGCTTGAGGAAGAGAATTATCAACTTCATAAGAAGGATGAAATGTGTGTCAACCTTTGGTATCAAAAGGAAAGGGGCTGATGTTTCTTTTTCTAAAATCACAATGGTGAAAAGGTCTCAAATTTTAATGGGTATTCAAATAAAAATGGATGTTAGATACCATGGTTAAACTATCCCATAACAACTTAATAGCCATGGATGCAACATTCAACACAAATAAATACAGTGTATGTGTAATTTCAATAACTAAACATCTATGATTGTTTAGGTTGTGACTCAAGGTCATTAATAACCTAAATTTCGTATTATCTATTCTTTGATATCAGTTTTACACCCTCGTGCCTTTTGATGAAAATCAAAGTATGGTACAAGTGGCATGGGTTGTGGCATCACAAAATGAATCATTTGATAATTCTCAATGGTTGGATTAGCTCATGCATAGGTGTTGCAAAATTCATCTCGAATGGAAATTTAATGCATTCATGGTCAATGACGCACTTATTAAAATCAATGTAGGTAAGTTTAATCTAGTCATTTTTTAATTTGTACTTATTCTAAGATTGTCACATTGAAAAACATTGAATTTGGTAGAAGGATTGGGGATGTGAAGTGATCTTGTGTGTTTTGCACATATGGAGGGTGTGAGACCAATTAATGTGCAAATGTTGGCAAGTTCTCTAAAGAAGTAAAATATGATGTTCACCAAGTTAAGTTATATCACAAATCATTGCTCCATTTATGAACCAATAGGTAACATAATCAATGGATTTTTCATCAAATTCACAATTGAGGAGAATTTCTTGTAATATTTCAATAGGACTTAGGTAGTAGAAAACAAGATATGTAAGTTCACATACTCTTCCTTTATTTTTTTGTTTTGTATTGGGATATCATTTTCATATATATATATATATATAAACACCCAATCCACTAACATATTTCTTCACATTTAGGGATGTGGGTAAAAGGTTGTTGTGATCACCCTTATGCAAATCAAGAGACCAACACTTCTATAGAGTCGTACCATTTCCTCTTGAAGATATAAAATCTATATGATCAAAGGATGAAATGCACCCGTAGGATGGACTAATTGACATATTTGTTCACAAAAGTTGTTGAACTATATTTTTTGTTCAAGCAAATAATGAAATAAGAAGGCTATATTAACAACTACAAGAAAGAGGAGAAATTTGAAAAAACGATGGATTCAGTGAGTCAAACCAATCATGACAAGAAATACCTCATCATCTGGTATCTCACAAATTTTATAGTGTGTGAATTCACATGGTCTCTTCACAACAACATTTGCAAGCATGTCATAAAGTTCAATTGGTTGTATTTCTAGTCATGAGGTTTATGGTAGTTATTAGAACAATATGTAGCACCTAATATAATGAATTCCCCTATGGAGAGTCATACTAAGACAACAAAATTTGAAGAAAATGCCAACACAACTCCTATGGAAAATGATAATGTTGAGAAACATGTTCAAGGTCTTTGGTTGGATAGAGAAGAGTTGTTTGGCTACTTAGATGTACTTCAAAATAGTCCTCCTACTATAAGGATAAAAATAAAATAGTTTGTTGGTTTGATCAAATGGATGTTAGGCCAATATTGAGTTGGTTATGGATTTTGACTTCGCACTTTGTTTGGAGACATTGAAGTCACCTTGAAGGGGAAAAGGTGTTTGCTTGGCCCTAAAAGTAGACATAAAGAAAGAAAATTAATTAGAGTTTACAAATTGATTTAAATGTCCAAGTGTCAGAATATGAAACTTTTGAGTTTTGTCACCTCAACAAATAGGGGTGTTCATACTTAAATAATGCATATTCTCCTATGGTAGGGGTGTTCATACTTAAATAATGCATATTCCCCTATGGTAGAAGGTAACTTTGAATAAGAAATGAGATTAAGTGTTAAGGCTTATGTGTTCATTTATTAGTGTCATTATTAATCACTAGTGTGTGGATGTTTACACATTCCCTAGTCATGGCTACAATCAAATGACATAGACAAAAGAAGAACAATTCTTCTTCTCCACATGTGCCAAGTACATTTCATGTTATCAAATTTTGAGTGTGTGAGATTATTAAGCATATCAAGCCAAGATGAAAATTGCATTGTTACCTAATGCTTTATCATTGTTATTTACATATATATGAACTACTCTTGTGATGCTTCTTCCTTCGAACCATTCTTTGTCAAATGACAACTCTCTGCATGTTAATGTGCAAAGTATAAAATTTGATTTGTTTAATCATAGGTGTATTTCTTCCTAGTTGAAAATATTGTCATATTGTTGCTATTGATGCTCTGTAAGMAAAAAAGTATGAGGGTAATAACATAAATGACAAAGAATACTTAATTAGTTTCCACCATTGCAAAAMTTTTGAAGGTCTTACCCAATGCTACAAGGGATAGCTTGATTATTTTTCCTTTAKGAAACTATCAAGTTTTGCAAACTTCATGAGAGTGACCCATGCTCAAGCACTCRTAAGGGGTATATTGTAGATCTCGAGTGATGTAATTGTTCATTTCTTCAAACAACACTAAAAAGATAAAAAATAAAAATTCAGACAACTTGTCATTAGTTGGTGATGGATTTGACATTGTAATCGAGGTCAAACACGATGTAGGAAAAGTGTGACACAACACAGTATGTTGCACTAATATTTGGTATTAATGTCGTTTTGGGCTGTATTGAATTGCAGATCTTTCTATTTCACTTTTGAAGCGCTGATAGGCATATACAGTAAGTGTTATATAATGCACATTCTTGTGATTCATTGTAACCCAATGAGTTCTGCACTGGACCCCTGCTGCTAGAAAGGAAAGCTATGGTGCTCCCACTCCCCCTGTTTGATTCTATGGAAAAATAAATCCTTAAAAATAAAAGGACTCAACTCCCTTCCTTCCAAATCAGATACAAACATTAGAAAACTCGTTTAAAGAAGAATGCCACTTGGTAGCCAGAAATACTATTTCCCGTCTGCAAGGCATTAGACAAAAAGTCAGTTTCTTGCAATTTCATGAATTGACAACAGACATGCCTGACTGAGACGTCAGTGCCTTGAAGGCAGTTCTCACCAAAATTTAGCAACTACTAGAATCCACAGCTACTAACGATGCAAAAGTTTATTAAGAAATCCAACAAACCAATCCCCAATCACGTCTTTTCTTCAAAATTGATATATAGTGAAACTATCCGTGATAAAATCATCTTACCAGATAACCATATGGCATAACTTAATTGTCCATGCAAAGTTTTCATCAGTAAAACTTGCCCAATGGTTCAAACTAGTATTCAATAACGACTAGCTGTGTTCAAATTACTTTGAATTACATAGGACCAATCTGATTTTGCCTTTTATTCACGTATTTGTATAAACATGAAAGCAGATGACATTCCAAAGTATGAAAATCACCTAATAGATGAGACTCGAGAAATGTGGAAATGACATTAACAGCAGCTTGTATGCTTAAGCTGATAAAGCATACTATTTGTTATCCAGAACAAACACCCAAGAAGCGTTCTTATCCCTCCTCTTCTTCAGTGGTTAAAGAAGATCTCTACTATAAATGCAAACATCAGTATCTACATATAACCTTTGAAAAGTCTCCTGTCTGTAGTTGTCTTTAAATATTTCATCGAGCTGCATTCATGCAATAAGGTACAAATATCCTGTTGCCCATGGCAATTTTGATTCTAATGGCAAGAGGACTACTGTAAATACAAACCAATGAAATTTTTATGTGCACTCGATCAAGATAGCTTACATATAATAATAGAGTTCATCCAATCCATTGAGGATTTTGCAAGAAAGATCCTTTTTGTGCAGAGATTTTTCCCAGAAAATAAAATAAGGAAAATAGCAAATTAGAACTTTCAAAGCGTTTCTTTTAAAGTTCTTTTAAAGAACAAGAAGCTTATTTCACACGAGGTTTCTACTTCACAAGCAATAATGCTTGGACAGTGGACACAATATAGCAGATTATGACTTAACCAGCCCATTGGGAAATATTTGTGTACCAATCATACAAGCTGTAGCCTGTAACTGTGGGCAAATCAGAAATTCAAAGTAACAGGAGCAATCTATCTAAAAATATTGAATAGAGATAACTAGACCTTGGTATATTGGTGAGGTTGACAAAGTCTTGTGCTGTCCACCTTGGTTTTGTTCCTGTGGTTAGCCCCACAAGAATGTCAGGTTAAAAAGGGATGAGGCTGGGTGCAAGTTCGAGGCAAATTTGGCAGAATAGATACCTCTCAAACCTGGTATCTAGCCAAAGGAAGTCCATTTTATGTGTTGCAGTTCCTCAGGGTATGTCTCTAGAAGCACTTTCAACAAAAAAAAAATATTGAGTTGAATAGAGATTTTAAAAATTTAAACAAGAGTAGAAACGGTTGTCCATCAAACAGATGAAAACCAAATATAGTTAGGCAAACAACTTATACATTGATCACAGAGTATGACGTATGTATGTGTTAAAAGTCCAAATACTAACAAGAAGCTTTTTACAAGTTTTGTGCCCCTTCAAAGAGGGAAACTGTCTTTGAGCTGATGAAAAAAATTCACACGGATCAATTGTTAAATCTCCAGTCTGAAGGTCAACCAAGCCCTTAATATTTACGAGTTTGAAAGTCCAGATGCCTTCTCACGTGGATAACTAAAGTAAAGGTTTGTGACCACCGACATCTGTCCAAACAATACTTTTAAGTTACTTAATCATCAGAGAAAACAGCTAGATTTCCATTAGTGACTGCTTTTGTCATTTGAAAATTTGATGTATGCTCAACACATTAACTTAGAAACATCATTTAAGAGCTTCAACAATAGACGATATCTATATAGAGTATCAGTAATACTTAACAAAACATTTTCCATATCCAACCCACAAAGGCATCATACCAGCTTCATGAGACAAAAGCAACAGATCAGCTTCATGGCCCATGCTCACATAAACTAGCCAGAGGAATTGTTTGGCTGTATTGCCAATGTAATGTAAAGCCTACCTGAAGACACTAGCATCTACACTTGTCTCTGCTTTGACAATGAAAGATTATACAATGTTATCATATTCAACCGTGGCTCTCTATTGCTCCACTAAATAAAGATGCTCCTGACTAATTCAAGAATGCAACGAAGAAAAAGGACTAGGATATAAATCTGCTCTGGATGAACATCCCTCCAAATATGTCATGCAACACTCTTCGTCTTCTGATAACGCCAATAACCACTTTTGTTTGTCAGTAAGCTTTTTGCTTCTAGAGTGTCAACCAAGCTCTTGCCGCTTTATCATACCCTCACTTATCATGTCTTCTACCAATTTACAGCTTGTGACCTTCAATGCCACTTCTTCACAGCACAAGCAAATTTGTCAAAAATGCTTGAATAAGAAGGCAAAAAGCACAAACTTTTACACTCTTGGATACAACTCCAAAATCTGATTAGACTTGCCAACCAGAAAATATGGACTGCTAACCAAAGTAAGAAACAAAATGCTTTACAATGTACAGTGAAATTTCCCAATAACAGCCATTCTTCTTGGGTGTTATGAGAGCTTTGGTAAAATGGCTAACTGCCTTCCTGAAAGAAAAGAAGGTGAAAAGAGAAAAGTTCTAAGTGCTTTCTCGAAAAGCCATCGATCTTGAATGTGCTGCAGGATTTGAGAGCAAACCCTGTGTAGAAGCTTTCACTAAATCCTTCTCTTCTGTCTTGGGCTGGAACGCTTTAAAAATGCCACCAGTTGTAATTGATTCAGGTTTATTTCCAATACCCAATGTTGACCATATTGAACTTCTTGCAGCTTCATCAGGGTCATCAATTCTTATTGTTTTAGGAACCCACAGGCATCCATCAGGCTTACCCTCAGACTGTGGAATGTCCCTTGAATGTTTTCCTAAGGTTGCAGATCCAGAGCTACTAGCACTGCTCAAGGAAGGACAACTTGACAATCCCCCAGTCGCAGGCGATGCCAGTGTTGGGAATGGCGTATTCCATGTCCCTCCTCCCCAGCCTGTAGGACCAGCCCAGTATGGTCCAGGAACAAAAGGCCAAGGAATTCCTGCTGCCCACATACCAGGTGGCCCTGCCCCTGATGTGCCATTATTCCAAGAGCCAGCACTAGTATTACCACTTTCAGCAGCATATGGAATGCCACTAGGGCACCCTGTTGCAGAACGACCACCCCAACAAAAGTTCCAACCATATGCCCAGGGACCTCCTCCATAATAGTGCTGCTGAGGAGGAACACTACTAGGCCATCCCACCATGCCTCCTTGGTCCATTTGAGGAATGGTATGGAAAATTTTAGAGGCCTCTTCCTTTTCGGTGGTAGTGGAGGCAGTAATAGAAGATTCACATGAAGTGTCATCTCTATTTTCTCCACAAATCAACGGACCCTTTTCATCATCCTTGTTTTTAAAAGATTTCCTAGTTACCACTGTCTGATCTGCCAAATTAAGAGCTGTAGACATCGATTCACAAAGAGGAAAATCTGGTCCAAAATTTAGAATGGTACCCCCTGCAGATTCTACATCCAAGGGAAGAAGCTGGATTTGAGAACCCTTCAATACCCTTGAAGAAGAATGTGCATTGGAGATGACCTGATGGTGAGCAGCAGCATCAGGAGCATCAGCTCTAGCTGTTGCAAGGCCATCAGCCATCATCATATGCCTATAATGTGAAGTTGAGTGCTTGTTCTTCCGACGTCCTGCACCCACAGGAACATTTCTCATTGTTCCTCCAGCAGTCCAATATCTCTGGCAATTTTTACAGAAATGCCTAGGCTGGTTCACATTGTAATTATTGTAATAGCAGAATTTGGTATCTAAGCTGTCACAACGAGGGCAGGGTAACAATTTGTCTGGCTTCTTCAGCATTTTATCTTGATTTTCACTTGCCTTAGCTTCTTTTTCTTCAATATTTTCACCTTTTAAGTCATTTTCTGTTGCTGTAGTTCCACCTTCTCTCTCTAGGTCTTCGACAGATTTCTTGCATTCATCTTCTCCACAATCACTGATGACTGTAACACTTCGGGTCTCTTCTGGATTACTATCATGTGGACCTTCAAGTTCAGGCTCAGGGCTCATCTCTTTGCCTACATCCTGCAAAATGAAACAAAATCCATACATTCGTAGTTAGAGAACAAGACATATAAGTAGCCACCACCTTTTGATAGACAAGTAAACATTTATGCTGAGATAAAGCGTGAAAAAATCAGCCCTTATCAACTCACTGAAGGCCCAACAAAAATATGGGGACATTATATTCTATAACCAGAAGGGAATCTGTCAGTGGAAACATATCGTTTCCAAAAATACTGAGACAGTTCAGATGCCTCGAGTGTTGTTAAAATTCAGATACATGACCAGCTACCCGGACAAAAGCTCAACCTCGCTTCCTATTTCAGGGTAGAATTGACACCCTTGAATGGACGTTAAAACCTTCCGTACTGCACACTAAGGCTTAAATTTATTGATCATTCCAGCAATATACCGTTCTACAAGAACAAATACCCCATAAAATTCAAATGAATGGAAATCCTCTTTGAGTTGAAGGGATCAGATAGACGCAGATAGTTTTGTTTCAACCAATTTTGGAAATTGTTTGCTTCTGATTCTGTCCTGGATTCAGTTCAGAATCTGGATAGATGGACTAGAGTCTAGAAACAATTACTTCACTAGTACAGACCCATCCTGGGTCTGATATGCACCTTCAGGTTGTGAAGCTCAAGATTGCATATTTCGAATTCCAATACTTGATGAGATGGCATTTGTGTGAATTCAAGACAAACATGGGAGATCTTTGCAACCTCCAGACCTAGATTAGCATAGGTTTGTGGTAGTGTCCATATTCAATGCACCCAATGCACCACCCAGCCCCGCCCCAGCTGTAGAGAACCTCACTTCGCTCGCGGTGCAAAGAGAGAAATTTCCTGATTAAAAAGAAGGGCCTGTTTAGGAGTTTTTCATTAGATTCACATTGTAGAGTATTTTTTATTTTAATTCTAAGAGAAGAGGTCCTATAGACCAGGTACATCATAAAGGCTGTGAAAAGAAACATAAACATATGAAAACTGACGAATTCATCAATTTAAAGTTTCCCAAGGCAAATTAACAATTAATACCCCAAAACAGCAGCTCCTTTTCTGGGCATTTCCTTCATTACCTAAACTCGGTAATATCCTTATTCCCCGTAAACATACCTCAAATTTGCTATTATCCTTCCAAAAAGAAAACAAAGGCCTTGCACAGATAAATCCTTCTAACTCGATAACGTTTTAAATTTTGACCGAAACCCACAAAAGACGATAAGGTGAATTCCAATTCTGAGAAAAAGCAATTACAGTTAACTCTGTAATATGAGCATAACCGAATTCGTTATTAGATAGCAAAAATTCCGTATCCCCAAAACAACAAAAACCCACAAGGGATCTAATTTTAACACAAAACCCCACAAGTGTCATCCGCTTGTTTACAATTCTAACCAAAACCCAACAAAATCCATTCGTTTGCTTACAATTCCAACCAAAATCCATATTCGGCAAGTCGCATATGCACCGAGTTCTCGTTATTAAGCAATAACCACCCATAATATATAAAAATACCAACTTCCCGTATTCAAAACTAAACAAGCCCTCCCATTTCTTGCCCACGAGGGTTTCAATTCAATTATAACAGAATTAACAGCAACCCATCAAAGCTCACAACTGTTAGTATCAATTTCTATAAACACTTTGGAACAAATGAAGAAAAAAAAAAAAGGAATTTGGAGCTCAAACCTTGTCGGAAACTGGAGCAACTCGAGCGGGAGTTTCAGTAGTATTATCGGTATTCTCGTGGCCCAGTTTCGAGCCCGATAACCCCTCGCTTTTTTCCCCGTCGCGCATCGGGATTGTCTTTCCGAACAGCTTAAACCCCGGATCCTTCATCTCAGAATTTACACTACACTGCAAATTTAATTTCTAAATTTTAAATAATCAGAAAAAATATATTACATTCTCCAACCCAAGTTGCGGGGTTCGAATCTCATTACAGACAATCTCAACGGAAATGACCGACTCGCACTCCGACTCCGACTCCACTCTGATCAATAACTCGAGTAATTTGATTTTGGCCGCAGAGAAAGAAATAGTCCACCAATCCGGCCGCTGCCCGCCGGGAAAGATCGCCGGCCGCCGGCGACTAGCCGGGACTCAGCCCAGCCACAAGTTCTCGTGGCTCCCAATTATTCCGTAATTAATATATTTGTTAAAAAATGACAATTAAGTCCATCAAATTCGCTTTTCATTGCTTCCGAAGTCACACGTCAGCCTCTCGCCACGTCAATCACCCCTATCCACTCGATCCGCTTTATCATTATTGACCTCGGCCCCACGTGGGCCCTGGCTCCGAAAAGTTGACAACTGGAAGGCAAATGTGGGACCGGCTGCTTTTGGCCGTTCGTCTCGCCACGTGGCCCGTTTATGGCCTCTTGTGTGAACTGCACCGAATGCTATCCGGAAAGGAAGGACGGGAAGCGCTTACACGTGTTCGGCGGAAAGCGACAAGGGAGAGAAAGACGAGGCGCTTTATGTTTAAAGTGGTAGAAGATTTTTCGTTCGGTGAGGAGGACGTCTTTGGTCTAGTGCCATTGTTCCCTTAAAAAGAAACTCTTAGGATGCTTTTTTTGGCATTTTTTTATTCATTGTAATATTATTTGAATTTAGGGCTTAGATGGTTTGATAAGATGGTTAGGATGTAGGTTTTGCTTTTTTTTTTTTTTTTTTTTTTTNTGGTTCCTTATGATAAGGTTAGAAGAGTACACATTTTTCATTAGAGGTTCAAATCGTTAATGAGATTTTGGTTAGCTATGATTAGGTTAGAAGAGTAGGTGTGTTTTTGGACATCTGAGTGCTTGCTAAGTCATGGCTCTTGCTATGTCATAAGTTTTCTATTGAGCACATTTTTTAAACTATTTTTGTCCAATTTAAAATTTAGAAGAACTATACAAATATCAATTGTGAGAATGCACAATTAAAGTATAATAAAAATTTTTAAGATGTTAAATCTATTTATACATACAAAAATACAATTTTATACATTCAAAAATACAATTTCAACAAAAAAAAAACTACAATTTAATCAAAATTATAAAATCAAATTCCATTAATAATTACTAAAAAAAATCCAAATCCTATAACTTTTAAACTTCTTCAAATTCATTTAAATTAAGTTGTAAGATATTGAGTTAATGAATTATCTACTTTTTATTATAATGTCTTACATATTATCTCTTTAAAAAATTGAAGTAAATAAGTAATTGAAAACTCCAACACCCATTAATTACTAAATTACAATTACACAAATTTAAATTTTATTAATATTATTTTATTAATTTTAGTATTGTGTGATTCAACTTTTTTTTTGAAATTTCTAGATGACAAGTGTAACAAGTAGAACCATACACATTTGCAAGGCTTATATATTTATAAGGTTTAGGATAAATACTTATCACGTCACAATTCCAAACAAAAAAGTTACACGATGTTATAATTTGGTATGAAACTAGGGGTTAAGAATTTATTGATTATTATATTTGCTTTGTTTATGATAGTTATAACTATTTATTTCTGTCCATTTATCATTTATTTAAAGGGGATAAATATGTTGCACTTTTCCTTGAATAATGGTAGGAAAATGTGATCATTTTTGTTTGATAAATTAGTAAAATTTTGGAGAGAAAGTTGTTTTTAAGTCTTATATATATATATATATATATATATATATATATATATATATATATATATATCAWTTTTTTAATTATAAATAAAAAAATAAAATAAAAAATAAAAAATCCGATAAGTTTTATTTAGRTATTATTAGTATTTTTTTCATGATCTATGTTTTATCTATGGTGGAATAATGTCTCTAAAAGTTTTGTCCAAATTCCGAGTCAACCCAAATCATCAAGAATTTGGTCAAAATTCCAAATCAATGAGAACTTTAACTTCTTGTGTCATTGAATTACAACCACTAAAAAAAAATGTGCTACAAAATAAGATAGTGACATCTTTATTTCCTTAAATCTTTTTTTGAAGTTTTTCTTTTTCGAAAATACTTTTAGAAATACTCCATGAAATTGTATGAGACAAAATTTCTTAGCGAAGATGTTAGGTTTGACAAGTGTCTACAAATAACAAATAGATATCAATTTTGTCAATATTGAATTTTTAAAGTTGTTCTAGAAACACCTAATGTATGACCTATTATAATTATTTTTAACTTAGATGTTTGAGGGTATCTATTTTGTCAGTGCTAAGTATAAGAAGTGCCAATTTTATTAAATTGGATCGAGACATTCACCTAACCTCATTCCTTTTTAATTCATATGCAACTTTCTAATTACATAATTTCATTAATAAAATAGATAAAGTGAATACTAAAGTGTGGATCAAGTTAATTAAGTTTTTTGAAGAGGACAAATTAGTGAATTACGGTGAGCACTAAGTACACGGCTGCATAACATTAAATGCTCTACATGTTGGGGTATGTGTCGTTGGATCCAACAACACATACCTTGACAGGTGGAACATGAATGCTTTACAGTTGGTTGCTTAGTGCTAGTTGTGAACTACTCACCTGTAACACCTTGTTTTCCCCCATGACTATAATTATGCTAAGACTTCATATAATGTGATTTTGAAGCTTGTAATTATGTTTTGATTAATGAAAAACACTAGACATATGACTGAGAGGGGAAAGCCTTGAAGTATTGGTCATGATATTACAAGTGGGAATTGATGAAGTGGGATTGGTGAGGTGGATTTGTTGAGGTGGAATTTGAGAGGTTTTAGTGAAGAAAATAGAAAGCTTGCTCAGCAAGCCAACATATACTTGCAAGACATAAATACACACATGTCAGCGTACTTGAACATGCATGGAGCCACGTGACTAGTTATGGTAAGTAGGATTGGTGGTTGAAGAAATTATAATTGTTGACAGACCTGATCTCTTGAAGAGGCAAGGGTCAACTGAAAAACCTGACAAAAGGACTTTCATTGCATTGCCCCTGCTAATTTGAATCCCTGATTGGAGGTCACGTTTAACAAAAGCCACGGGAATCCCAAAGATTAGGAGGAGGAAGAGACCAAAGGTGGAAAACATCACCCCAAATATGAGATGTACAGAGAAGAACGAAAAAAAAAGGAGGAGTAGAAGGGAAATAGGAAAAATAAGTAGGAGAGTAGGAGACATAGATAGGCATGCAGAAGAAGAGACAATCAAAGCATGATAGAATAGCTCGTGGCAACAAGTGAGTAACAGACTCACAAACAGAGGGTGCAATGAACAAAGGTGTTCTTTAGCATAGACCTGAGTAGTAGAATAAAATGGAAAGTTGTTCTTGAGGAAAATAGAAAGCTTGTCCAAAAGAACCAGATCCAGACTGGAGCAACAGAGGATTGCAACTTAGTACCTATTGGAAATAAATTGGCACTGGTAAGGGGAGGTCATCGGTATAGCAGAGGAGGTCATCGGTATAACAGAGAAAAGACTCCCTTGTGCAGAGGGAATCTAGTTGGGAGGGTACCTGATAAACCTGTGGGAGTGATCTGAAAATAGGGGGCTGACTTGTTATGCTATGCAAGCACCCTCTACTTCATTAAAATAAAATTTTCAGGACCCTGCTCAATGTTTTGTTTATGCAAGAAGTTTTATGTGTCCATTTCATGTTTCTTTTAAATGTTTATGTGTGAGGTCTTTAAAAAGTTAAATATGTGTTTTAAACAAATACACGATAAACATAACTTGCAGCAAATAAACCAACAAACTCACAACAATAACAAGATGATAAAGGAGTCCACCCCCAACTGGGCTACATCTCCTTGAGCCTCCATCAATGGACTAGGCTCTCTGGGATTAGTTTGTCAAAGATTCTTTTACAAGCTGATGCTCAACTCCAATGGATTTATTTACTATACCATTGGGTTCAGAATACACAAAACCCCAGAAATGACTAATAGAACTTTGAAAACGGATCATGGCTCATCCGGGCATGACCTCTTCTACATGTGGCCTTGAGCTTCCCTGAGCTTCCTTGTGGAAAAAAACATCTGTAAAAGTCCTCAAATGGATCTGAAACCTATCCCAATGTGTTCAGAGCATAACAATTAGCCAAAAATGACTATTCAGTCACAGAAAACAGACTTGGGCTCATCTAAGCATGGCCTCCATCAATGGGGGCCCTAAGCTCCCTGAAACTTCAATGGTGTAAAACCTGCAAAAGAAGTCTCCAAATGGCTTTGAAAATAGTGTCAATGGATTCAGAACATCCAAAAACCCCTAGTTGGGCTTTTTCGGCACCTCATTTGGCCAAAAAAATGAAGAAGTTAGGCCTCCTGCCATTTTCCTCCTTCAAGCTTGTTGTCTCTGGTTCGCCAAAACGCACCTCTGTACGTCCAACCTAGCACACACGCTCATTTCCGTGCTAAAACCTAGCACACGTGCATAATCGCAAAACTTTGCAAACTGTAGGACGGTTAACTGAATTAAGCCCCCTAACCGCATAATCATTGGGCGCATGGGTCATGTGACCTCGTTTCCCGCACAAAAAGGGCTACGTTGCAAGATTCATTGTGGGCACGACATGTGGCGGGGCATGTGGTGTTGTAACCATTGGAAAATCTGTGCGTGCGATCCTACATATGGCCAGGTCATATGGCGCACATAGAAACCGGGGGCTGGGGCTAAGCCCTAGCCCGGACGCGCCCCAACCATAATACAATGCAAATTCAAATAAATATAAAACCGTTTGATTAACAAGGACCACCGTGTGGGCTAGTGGTAGCCCACACATTACCAAAGCGTTGAACCTTAGGGGAGGTCTGGGGTTCGATCCCCACAGACTCCATAAACTTTTAAACAAACAACCATTACCAAACAAACGGGGTGCCATGTGGCAGCCCATGCCTGGGCCACGTGGCACCAAACCATTCGCCACAATGATGCCACGTGTCCACCAATGATTCGCCCAACTGCCAACTCAGCATTGACACATCATCAACTGCCACATAAGCGTATGAACATGCCACATCAGCGTACGAACATGCCACGTCAGCTGTACGACCCCTTCCACATCAACTGTACGGACTGTACAGTCAACAATTTTTTTTTGCCTCTTTGGAGAATCGAACAGATCGCGATATCTCACTCATCCGATGTCCATTTGAACCCGTTCGAGTTGCATTGGGTTTTTGATGACGAGAGCTACGCACTTGCTCGTTTTGAGGTGATTCCGAGAACTTTGATTTTTCAGCTAAATTTTGACCCCTGGTCCAGATTCTGATCACACCTTCCCACTGAAAGGATTTTGGACCCACAAAAGCTGATGATTATCTGTCTGAGCTTCAATACTCTCCTGCTTCCAAGTTCTATCAACTGATTCTACTTGAAAATTCTTTTTGACAATCACCTGGATACCTTGACATGC